>PVLC010015111.1:0-30000 GCA_004027655.1 Graphiurus murinus
AAAAAAAAAAAAAAAAAAAAAAAAACCCTATTGCCAGGCATGGTGGCTCACACTTGTAATCCCAGCATTTGGGAGGCTGAGACCGCAGGATCCGGGTTCGCAGCCAGCCTCAGCTATCTAGTGAGGCACTCTGCAACTAAGTGAGACCCTGTTTCAAAATAAAGAATAAAAAATAGGGCTGGGGGAATAGCTCAGAGGTAGAATGCCCCTGGGTTCAATCCCCAGTACTGCAAAAAAAACCAAAACCAAAACAAACAAACAAACAAAAAACTCTGCTAATGTAAAAAGCCAAAACTGTGAAAACTTAGGAATTTTATAACAACCTAATGATTCATGAAGGCTCTTCTAGGAGTCCCATTGTAAGAGATGATTGAACATTTTATATAGCTACAGAAGGTTGAGAAATCCCTTTATAATGAACAATTGCTTGGTACTTCATTTGTTATGTAAACTGTGAGTTTTATCAGTGTCTACTCTTTTTAAAGTGGGTCTACCTGCATATCATTAGAGGTCCAGAAAGGGGTAAGAGTACACGTGTGACACCATTTAAACCAAGTAAATAATCCACACATGTCGTCATGTTGTCTCTTGGGAATACATTATTTTAAATTATTACTGCATTCTAAACAGACCATCTGAGAGGGATAATTACTTTTGGATGACTGGATCAATACTTTTGTCCTTATCCTTTACTACTTGAGTGATTGGATCTAAGGCTGGAGGAGAAACTCAGGTCAACCCTCTGGACCTACTGTAATCTAGCAGGGAAGATCAATTGTGTGCTTTTGAGCCCAGGGAAGGGAGTGGGGCCAGGGAGCACAAATCTGAGTGTGCTAAGTTAATTTTAAATTTCTCAATGAGACAAGCTATGCTTGTCTATGGCTCTTCTGTTGCAGCACTTTAAAAAATTGCCCTGCAGGTACAATGTATAACTCATTTTATGAACAATTTATTGAATAAGTTCATGAATTATAACCCCACCAGGTATGCGGCCAATGTTAAGAGCAGGTTGTCCTTTCTGCCTAGGAGGGGTGACATCTGAAGCTTAGAAGAGAGGGAGACTAGGGGACTCAAGAGGTGAAAAGAGGTCTTTTTGGGGCAGAACAAAAGGTAATGCTCACAGTGCAGGCACATGTGTACAGTCAAATGTCTGGCACCCAGGGCCCACCAATATGAAATTTGTGATCATTTTCTTTGATCTGGCAGCCTGTGGGCCCTAACCCATATTCCACTCATAACTAAGAGATAACCTTAAATCCTTTCAAGATCACAGTTCAACATAACTTTATGTTCAATTCTTCCCAATAAGAATAACAAAGGATGCTAAGCAGTAAAAAAGAAGAAAGCATTTTGCTAGAGTGACTGTTTAGTCTTAGCCTATCAAAATAAATGCCTTTCAAGCACCTTAGCAGCACCATTTGCATGCAAGTAATGTGGTAACTGCAAATGGGACTTATTACTTAATTAAAGCTCATCACAGAACATCTTTTCTGAGCAATATTTTGTTGGATGTTAGTTGAATTACAACTGAAAGTAATAAAATACTCTTTGAACATTTCCTTTTATTCCAACATGTTACTGTTCTCCCTGATCTTTTCCCATCAGCGCTTAGGCTCACTGGAATGTGGCATCAAGGAAAGTCTTGCTCAGTGATGGAGAGCAGTGCCTCCCAAGCCAGGTAACGTGGGTTTAAAGCCTGGCTTGCCACTCACCAGGTGCAAGACTTTGGGCATGTTACCCAACACCTCTGTGGCTGGTTTCCACCTCTATAAACTGGAGATTTTATTAGTACCTATCTATTAGGGATGTTGTATAGATTAGATGAGTCAGTATATGTAAAGTATTTGTAAGCATCTTTCAAGTAATAGTTATTTCTACTTCTAAGTAGCATGAAACATTAGAAACCCTACAGGTTTTAAAGTCAGAGAACCGTTTCTGCCGCCATTTTGATCTAAGTTATAAAACCTCTTTGAACCCTTATAAGTGAATTGAGTGTGATCATGCACGTAATTCATTGTGTAGGTGTGAGGACTACATATGATAATATGTAAAATGTCTTGGTAAATATTTCTAACTGGGATCATGAGAATATCAGGCTCAGACCAGCTGCAAGGAGGGACATGGATTCCATCGTCTTCAAAATGCTTCCTTCCTTCTTTCCTTTAGTCCAACCATAGGCAGACAAGAACAATAAAAATCTGCCTACAGCTTGGCAGAGACCTATGCTCACCCTGGGCTTTCCTCGGAGAAGGAGTTATTCCCCAGCTACCCTGGGGGCTTCAAGTGTCAGGAGACGGTGGACTGCAATGGCCACTGCAGTCAGCCCCTAGTTATCCGCACAGGCAGCCCATCACCTGCCAGTCTGCAGTGTCCAGAGACACATACACACCTGGAGGCTGACTCCTCACAAAGTCTTTCCCTGGCAGCTTCTTTCTCAGGGCAAGAGGAAAGCAGCCCTTGCTTAGGCTGCCCCTGCCCCCGCAGCACCTCTGAGAAGGAAGTCAGGGCCCTTGGGCTCCCCATCAGACTGCCTGCCTGAAGCACACACTGGAGCCGGGAACTTGCCTGAGAAGCCAGTAAAATTTTAATGCACTCTGTAGTGCGGTCATGTCATACTCGGTTATGGCAAATAATCCCAGATGCCTGCAGAGGTAAAATGGAGCTGTAATGTGCTTGCCTCCTAACCCGAGCTGACAGCAATGATGTACGACTACCATTAGCGGAAAATATCACTTCAACTAACCCATGATCCAGCTCCGCTCAGGGTCACATTATCCATGAGGAACAAATTACACTCCCAAAGTAAATACAAATTTTCTACACGAAATGGGTACAAAAAAAGGGAAGGGGGCGATCCGTTCCTTTCGCCAGCACACTGCTGAGTGACATAGATGATAAAGGACAGGACAAATCATTGGCTGACAGAGTGCTGTGCCGTAATCAGCTCAGCCGGCACGCACTCCAGCCGATAAACACTATATTCTCCCCTTAGTGGCAAATACATAATCTTTAACATGGACATGGCGGCTTCTGATATTTACTACCATTTGGGCTGCAGAAACGCTCCAAGTAGCACTTGCTGCCAGAAAAGGAAAGGCCTGTGGTGCTGATGGACCCAGATAGCCTCTGCGGGTCTGGGATGGATGAGAGGGTTCTTGAGGGGACCAATGACAACCGAGAGCAAAGCCACCTTGGGGGGTGCAGTGCAGGAGCCACAGTGATACCAGGGCCCTTTCTCCTATGCTCTGGTCAAAAGGGAAACAGTCTGAGAGACCAAATGGGAGGCAGGATGCCCTGAACCAGAAGCTCAGAAATTCCTCTCTTCTATGCTCAGCTCTTCCCCAGACCAATTGGGTGATGAAAGCATGTCTCTTTTCATTTCTGGGGCTTAGATATATAGCAACATTCAGGTATAATACTAATAACTTTTTGTGTGGTACTGAGAACTGAACTCGGTGGTGGTGGTGGTGGGGTTGTATCTCTGAGCTACATCCCTAGCCCTGGTTTATTTTGAAATAGGTTCTTGCTAAGTTGTCGAGGCTGGCCTTGCACATGCAATCCTATCTCAGCCTCCCAAGTATGGGGATTACAAGTGTGTGCTACCACACCTGGAATATAACATTAATATTTACAAAGCTCCTGCTATGTGTGGGGTCTTAAAGTGGGCCTGTAATTTAATAAAATGTTAAATGTTTAATTATTTTCTCATTATTCTCTCTCTCTCTCTCTCTCTCTCTCTCTCTCTCTCTCTCTCAAAGAGATTATAGAGTTCTATAGCCATGTATGGATCAAGCTTTGTGCCCTTTTTGCTACAACCTGTATCTTTAGTTAATCATGGTGGCCCCCAAGGTTGACTGCCATTCACATTTAAGAGTCAAACTATATACTGAGTTTATAAGCTTGAGCAAGGCCAGCATAAGCAACATAGTGGGAGCCCCATCTCCAAAAACAAAGTGAAACACCCCCCCCCCAAACCTCTGAAAACACATACACACTCATACACATACACATTCTCTCTCTCTCTCCTTCTCCCTTTCCCTCTCTCTACACACACACATACACACACACACACACACACACACACACACACACCATATACGACTTCTTTCTCACTCTGGATAATCTTGGATAATTGTTTATTTCCCAGGTTAAAAAATTAAGTCCCACTTCAGAAGGGCCTGTACATCTAAGCTGGCCAAATTAAATTCACTCAGTGTTTACTGAATAACTACCAAGTTCAGATTTTTAGAAGCTAGTACATTTGTTTGAGTGGGGTAGAGAGTGAATAGATAAATACAATCCAAGTCTCTTGTAGCACTAAAAGGGTGAGGCACAGAGCAGAAGATGGCACAAGTTCCCAAATGGCTCCTCTGGGCATTCTCAACTCATCCCAATGTACCGAAAAGCACCATGATGTGGGAAAAAGGGCTCAGATCATGGACTCTTAAAACATAGTTTATATCGCAGTGTCATCACTGAATTTCATTTTCTTAATTTGTAAGATGATGACACCTGCTTGAGAAGATAAAGTTCCAGAGTTTGATACACTGCAGACCATTGACAATGTTGTATAGGATGATTCATATAGATTCCCACAGTATATATTTAAAAAGGTCATAGAAAATGATGTATGTCAAAGTGTTTTGAATAATGCTATGTAATCTTCAATATGAAATTGTACTGCTTTTTGTTATTTTAAATTATTATTGACCCTAATTTCATTTTGCCACTGCTTCAAGAAATTAATAACATCTATCTTTTTTTAGACCAAGAAATTAAGGAGTTGAAAAGTCTAAGTCTCAGAAAGAAATAAAGCCCAGACTGAATCCCTTGAGCACTATAATCACCCATCCCAGGAGTTCCTAGTCAGTCCTTATTTTTATATATGCCCTTCTTCTGCTTTCATAAATAAGTATATTCTTGGTAGACCCGGAGCCAAGCCATGTTTGGAACAACAATGGAGAAAGCTGCTTTGGGCTGTTTTCAAGTAACTGAAGATATGCAGGTCTGTAGCTGGCACATTTGAACATGATATGGAAGATCTCTATGATGTACAAAAGGGGTTCAATTTGCTGGATGTGGTGGTTCATGCCTTTAGTTCCAGTACTTAGGAGGCAAAGATAGGAGGGTCGCAGGTTTGTGGTTAGCCTCAGCAACTTAGTGAGGCCCTCAGCAACTTAGCGACATACTGTTTCAAAAGTAATAAATAAAATAGGGTTAGGGGTATAGTTAAAAGAAAGAATGCACCTGAGTTCAATCTCCAGTACCACATACACACACAAAAAGGGTTGGGGGTACACTTCAGAGGTAGAATGCTCCTGATTTCAAACCCCAATGCTGAAAGAGGGGGCAATCTGATTTCAAACCCCAATGCTGAAAGGGGGGGGGGCAATTTCCTAGATGTAACATTAATAAAAAAAGAAAGAAAAAGCCCATTCATCCATTGGATTTGGGGACTTTTTAATGTATAAAGAATAGCTAATTAATAATATATCATAATACAGATATTTTATTTGTATCACATTAGAGTGGTATAGTTATGAGGAACAATTATCTGTAACTCTCTTGCCATCCAGAAGTTGCCAAGGGGAATTAACTGAGGCAACCTCATACATACACAAATATACATACGCATGACCCGAAAGAAATTCTTGTATCTTTATTGAGCACAGAACACCCTCCAACCCTAATATAGAAAAAGTAAGACTTCTAACAACCAAAGAGCAGATCAGCCTCTTCTCAGAAATCACTAACACAGAATGTGTTGTCAAAGACATGAGGAGTACAAATGACCCTGGTAGTCAAGTGCCTCAACATTCATGGTCTTTCATGAGGCTGAGAGCCATCACCTCCACCACACTCCATCTTGGTTTTGCAACCTTCTTTCAGGTAAGCTGTCAAATCCAAGGAAGTGGTTCATTCTAAGAGCATCGGGACTTCTCTTGGAGTGTACAATTATGTACTCAACCTCAGGCATTTCCAGAGAACTACTTTCATAGGTCAAATAATACTCATTACCAATCATGTGAGTTCTTGAATCACATTATGTAAGCTAGCAATTCACCTAGTTCCCATGCTTTCCCAAATACTTACGGGAGTTAAAGAATGCAGATTGAACTAATTGCTTTGCTGCCTACTGACATGCTGACAGGCCCAACATAGTCAAGCAATTGCAATGCTCCTGTTAGTTTATCTGTAGCTACTTGGAAAAAAAAGTGAGCAGATATTATGACTGAATGAACCAGCAAGACAAGCAAGCAGGTAATGAACCTGTTTAGACATCAGGTCTATATGTAGATTCTTTAGTTACTTGACTTGACAAGAGATGTGCCCACATCTGTCTACTATGTTTACTCTTTCTTAAGAATTCAAGGGAGATGAAAGAATGAGGCAATTCTTATAGAATATCTTTTCCACTTTAGCAAAGGGAAACTAAAAACCACATTATAATTTTCCCCCAGGTTCTGTCATGCCTTTGGGGTAAATAGCTGTATGGAAAAATCAGAATATTCACTGCTAGATCATTGACAGATGACCATCCAAAGGCTTAGTACCATTAGGTAACTTGCCCAAGGCTACACAGCTGGCTATGAGAAATTAGAAACCAAATCTCCTCTAGGCACCTACTATAAACAATAGAATACCTACCTAGAACCTGTTATTTCTTCTCACTCTGTATTCTAAGAAATAAAAGTTTAGCTGAAGATGTCTGGCAAAATTTTCAGTAATTTCTGAGT
The DNA here is from genome assembly GCA_004027655.1 of Graphiurus murinus. Classification (NCBI taxonomy): domain Eukaryota; kingdom Metazoa; phylum Chordata; class Mammalia; order Rodentia; family Gliridae; genus Graphiurus; species Graphiurus murinus. Next base: position 6,738 of record PVLC010015111.1, read on the forward strand.
TTTTATATTGCTGATGTAAAAAAAATCTGTATATTTATAACCCCTCTCTTGTTTATGTATATGATATGATAGTAATGGACATGTTATTGTACATATATATTAGTATGAGTTAAGCAATTTTTAGTTTGGCTTGAAAATGTTATGATATAAGATTCAGGATTTAAAATAATTTGAACTGGAAATTTAATCCAATGGTATCAATAGGAATTCTTGCATAAAAGTCTTGTAATTAGTCTATTGGAATATGATATTAGAACACTAATAAAATGTCATTTTAGCCCAGACATAATTTTGGAGGGGTAAGAAGAGGTTGAGTGAATGGACATTATGGAAATTAGGCACCCCAAATGGAAATCTCATGAAACGCAGCCAAGAACTGTAAAAACTGCCCCCCCCCAAGCTAAGAATATTATAAATGGCTTAGAAATGTTTTATGAGGAAAAGAGAATGTAAAAGAAATAAAGCCATAGGGAGAGATCATACATTTGTTTGGGCCCAGAGAACACACAGATTGGTTAGGTACACTCAGGTTTGAGTCTAGGGCTTCTGACCTTGGTTTGCTTATCCCTCCAAATGGAGATCAGTACCCAGGAGAGGAAATAAAAGTTTAGCAAAATACTAAGCACTTAATTCCTGCCAGGCACTGTGCAAAGTGCCAGGGATATAAAGACAAGGACTGATATCCCTACTCTTTTTCTGAGGGACGGCTGTTCACTTTGATACTGTGAAATTTGGAAGGGTGGAGAAATTCCCTTTCTAGTTGCAAAATAGGTCAGCACCTGATCAGAACATATTTTACTTTGAAACCAAGACGTAGGGTTCCACAAGCCACAGTGAGGGCCTTCTGAGCTTCTGGAATGTTGCTGAGGGCGCACAAACTCTACCAAGTGTGAAACATGGCCAATCGAGGGATGGGACTCTTCCACTATAAGGATACACCACACACCCAGTCTTCAGCCTGACATCTCAGCAGTTTCTGGGTCCTTCTTGAGCCAAGTGAGGCATGTGGTTTGTGTTGAGTTAGGAATATAAACTCTGCTCCTTTCCTTTGCCCCTTTTCCTAGAAGCCGTTCCCTCTCCATACAAGTCAACACAACATGATCAAACACAACAAATTTTAACAAGATTTTAAATATTAAAATGCATGAAAAAGTGTGTGTTTGTGGGGGAAGGAAGAGTGAACATGGAAAATTGGTGGTACTGCATTTGAAGTTATGCAGTATCTCAGTGGGCTATCCTAGGTGCTAGGGAATCAAGTACAGGAACCTGACAATCTCTCTCAGTGGTTGTTGGTATTGTGAACAGCCAGAAAAGGGAAAATCCAATCAGAAGTCATGTTAAAAGCTTTCTTAGGAAAATAAGGATGGTTCAGTTCTGTGAGACTGCTTATGTGTGTATGACATGTATATTTAGACAAAGCATCTATAGACACCGGCCTGTGTGGCATTTGCACATGCACATATGTAGTATCTCTATAGCTTTCAAGTCCTTCTATTGAGCAGCGAAAGTTTCAAGAGAACTAAACATGGGGAAAGAAAATGTTTCTTTCTGGCATTTGTATAAGCTGTGGGTCTCAAAACCAGTTGTGTACCACAATTTTACCTAGGAACCTTTCCTTTTCTTTTCTTTTTTTTTTTTTGGCTGAGCTGGGCACAGAACCCAGGTCTTTGTACATGCTAGGCAAGTGCCCTAGCATTGAGCTACACTCCTAGCCCTCCTGTTTTTTTTTTTTTTGTGGTACTGGAGATTGAACTTGGGGGCATTCTACCTCCGAGCTACACCCCAGTCCTATTTTTTTATTCTTTATTTTGAAACAGGGTCTCACTAAGTTTCAGAGGGCCTTACTAAATAGCCGAGGCTGGCCTTGAACCCAAATCCTCCCATCTCAGCCTCCCAAGTACTGGGATTACAAGCATGCGCCACCATGCCCGACTAGTCCACCTGTTTTTTAAAAAATATAGACGCTCTGGGCCCACCCCAGGAGTACTAAATCAGAACTTTCCCCTGTGAATCAATCATGTTTGGCACTGGGAACAGAAGTTTAAGGGACAAAGGACAACCCACTTGTTCACCATTTGGTTCTTTCAGGATAGCACATTTGCCCCTGGCTCCAGGATATGTCAGTAAAGACTGATGCTTGGATGAGGGAATTTTTTCTTTTGTATGGGGAATTGAACCCAGGGGCATTCTATCTCAGAGTTACACCTCCAGTCTGTTTTTAAGTTTTTGTTTTGAAACAGGGTCTTGCTAGGTTGCTGAGAGTCTCACTACATTGCTGAGGCTAGTCTTGAACCTGCGATCCTCCTATCTCAGCCTCCCAGGTAATGGGATTACAGGCATTCACCACTATACCCAGTATATAAGAGGTTTAAAAAATACTGTTTTGTTACCCTTCAAAATTTAACACTTCCTTTCAGCCTATACCAGGAAGATGGGCTGTTGGGGATAAAGGCTGAGTTTCTGGTTCTGGTGGAAATTTCTGGCAGGTTTTCTAGCAGAGCCGGAACTTTCTAAAGAGGATGGCAGACTTCCTCTTTTCCCAAGTGATTCTCTCTCATTTTACCCCAAGTAAAATTAATGAAAGCTAGAATTTACTGCGCACTTATTATGGACCAGACACCAAGCCACATGCCTTCAGCCTACATTTAATTGTTACAAGAATATGGGTGAAGCTATTGTCGTTCACATTCAGCAGATGAGAAAACCAAGGCTTGTCTATGGCAATGAAGAAATAAGGCACAATCTGAAACAGGCCGAGTTCATCAGACTCCAAGGCCCCAGAACCTGACCACTGAGCAACATGCCTTCCAACTGGCTTTGCCACATGGCACACACAATAAAAAGAAAGCAGGTAGATGAAAAGAGAATTACTTTTAATTTCTACATTAACTTTATAACCAAATAAAGGGTGTTGCTTAGCATAATGGGCTGCTGCCTGTGGTAGAGAAAGTGAAGAAACAAAAGAAAATATAGGCCAAATATGTGGAAATATGCATGTTGCTTCTTTGTTCTCATGGTACAATTCATTTTGAGTGGGGGATTGGAATAATTGCTTAATTTGGGTGATTAAGGTGCCAAGTGCTGCCTCTTTTCTTTGCTCTAACTACAATGAAGAACAATCCCACATCTAAGATGCAGAGTGTTCACAGCCTTCTCTAATTCCCCACCCAATTCCTACTCTTCACAAAAATCTTGCAGGTTCTGTGACACTAATGTGAAATATATTCACAGGGCTGGGAGGGGAGGATCAGGGAGATGCTTTGCTCAGTGTCTCATCAAAGCCTTTCCATGCCCAAGTCTGTTTCCTGCATTTAGGGAAAGCTCTGCTTTTTTAGCCCCTTTCCCAGTCACTTCCACATTAATTAGTAAGGGTATCATTTTATAAATTACAGCTTCGTATCAGAGGAAAGCAGAGTTTATCTTAATTCAGTCAGCTGTGTGAAATACAGTACCCTAATTTTAGACCGCCGGTTCTGCAGATCCCCATGGAGTAACAGAATGACAGGTCTTCCGGAGAGAAATCCCAGTGGGTCCCCTACAAGTCTCACTTTTGCCTCCAACAGCATCCCTGGGGGGGCTTACTGAAGGGATCCCAGGACACTGAGTGGCATCTCTTCTGCCATTAGCAATTCAGATTTGAATGTGAATCCTCTAAGTAACACATGAAAGCAGCCCTGGTAAGCTCTGGGGCTCCAAGGGGGCACAGCCAAGGGCGCTCACACAGGAAGTTGACATGGGCCCAGGCTTCAATGGAGCAAAGTCTGGGAGGATGGCGTTCAAGACAGTGATAAACAGGAGACAATCGCAGTCCAAAGGGGAAGGCTGACAGTCTTAACTACAACAGGGCCAGGCAGGCACGACTGCAATTACAGAGGCTTGATTGCTCCTGCTGCGAGCCCTCTGGAGAAATGTGGTGTGGCAGGGCAGGGACAGATGAGATGCTGGCTGTGGTGCAGCTCCCAGGTAAGAAGACCTGCAGGGTCACCAAGTCCAAAGGAAAAACAGCCCTGGGGGCACAGGCAGGAAGTGCGCCACATGTGGGGGGAACTACTGCCTCCCTGCCTTCCCACCATCACTGCTCTCTTACACTTGTCTTATAAGCGCCTATTTATTCTCCTTCATTGCGCTGCAGTCATTTCAAACTCTGAGTGGGAGTGTGGGTTAAGTTCCCTCCACCCCCTCATCCTAACACTCTGCTTCTTGCACTCAGAGACGAAACCTGGGCAGTGATGACTCAGGAATCCCGGTTACAGAAAAGGACTGGTTGAGGAGCTCCTGCCATGCAGGAGGCATGCTGACCTCCAGATCCCTGTGACAATCACAAGTAACTTAATTGTAGAAATTACCACAGTCAGGTGATCATCAAGACCAATGGAGGCAGATGGCCTCAGAGATGCTGAGGGAACTGATCTGGGGTGAGGCCCAGGTAGTAGCATTTCCCAGGGGATTTGGCTGTGTAGCCAACCCGAGATCACTGATCAAGACACTTATATGGAATGCAAAATGGGCATCCTTACCACCTTCTACCACTGCTTACAACTGGTGATGCTTCTGGAATTCATGGTTCCTTTAAAAGAAAGATATCTGCTCACTGGTGAAACTCTGAATAAGGCCCATCCTTTTGGAGAAGTACCAGATTTGGAAAGCGAAACTGTCACCCATAGATGTCCTGGAAGGTTCCAGTCCCCCTCTGGGTGCCAGTGATAACCAATAGAATAAGAAGACAACTGTCGTGGGTATAGGTGGCCTGGAGGGCTCAGTGGGCAGCGACCACCCTTTGCATGCGGAACCATTACTGCTGTCCACTCGTTCCTGGCACCCACTTCACACTGGCTGCCTGAGACACCAGGGGTCCTACTTCCAAGGAGCTGAGACTCTCAGGGGTTGGAGGAAGGAAGCTCCTACTTGTCAGTTAAACAAAAGAATAATCCACAGCCTCCTTTCCAGTGTGTACTTTCGCTGTCATCCAACAGCCCATTACCATGTCACAGCACAGCGCACCCTTCCATAGGTCACTTTGTTTAAAATGACATGGATAATGCACATGTCAGCAAGCTGACAGTCCTGGCCGTCCTTCAGAGATAAAAACCTCAAGGCGAGAGCCTGTTCTTATCTGGGGGACATGCATTGGTCTATCATCCAAGTCAGGCAGAACATGATTTCTCCAGAGAGCACTTTTTTCATTTCCTGATTTTAAGGAAATCAAATAAGCACCATTTGTCTTCATCTGAATATGCTTGACCTGCTCAAATGATGATGTCTCGCATTTTATAACAGGCTACATATGCTGAATTCAAATTAACGACACTACAGAACAAGAGCCTTTAGATCTCTCTTGGAGGCTGGCAGCAGAGAAGGAGGGAAAATTCTGGGCTTGATGGGAAGAGCTCACTAAATACTAACTGCAGGATTCTGAGTAAAATTCGCAATCATATAGGAGCTGAAAGTCAAAGAAGGGGAGCCACGGCAGATTCGGGAGTGGGGGAAGGGAGGACTAGTTCATCCTTTTGGTACTTAGCAATACAGAAAACATGATATTCAGGTAACTCTTTTTGAAATACATAAAGAAGTAATAAAAATAGAAATCTGGTTGGCAGATTGGGACCGCTAGAAAGAAACAATCCCTTTGCTTCAAGCAGCAGAAAGCTTACTTTACCAGGTTGCGATCCAATCTTCTGGAAGCTCAGAAACCGAGCTTCTTCTCTTGATCCACGTTGAACTGGATACCCAGAGGCTGGTGGTCATCAGCCTTGATATAGAGGATGCACCTGCTGAAGAACTCCCTCCCGCCTGACCACCCACCCAGAGGAGAAGAGAGCAGCTCCCATCTGACCTCCTCTGCCCACCCCTACCCCAGAATGAGATTCCTAGACACATGCCACTGACATTTATATTAAGAAAATAGCAAATTTAATGTTCCCATCATGGATTAAAAATAATTTCTTTTTAAAAATGTGCTTAGGTCTATGATTCATCTTCCATAAAGTAAAAACTCAGTGTCACATATATGCACTGTTAAAGTACTTGTTTAAAAAAAGAGTAGATCTCACAAATTAAACATATTACATCTTATCATAAGAAATGCCATTGTGTGAATAATGCTCATCTTTCAGAAAATAAAAGGTGTTGTCAACAAGAAGCTGGCATCCCCCCTGCGGCTATGTGTAGAAGGACTGTGGTCTCATGGTGTGTTATGTACTGTGCCAACATTGAGGCATGGGGGGGCTTACCTTCTCTTCCTGGTCACTGTCACTGTCACACTGAAAATGAAGACAAGAGAATAAAGGTTAGTGCAATGATTATGCTTTTGCATTTGCTACCTCTCCTCCTGAAAAGGACAAGACAAGTAAAGGAAAAAGAAAATGGTATCTGAGCTGGAAAGTTTCTTCAGCGGAAGTGCTAGTAAACAGAGTCAGAGGCCAAATGCTCTTCTGTTGGGGTTATGCCTGTGCTCTGTGGCTCTTCCCCTGGTCAGTACAGCAAGGTGCTCAGTCTCACAAATGAGCACCTCCAGGGCACAGCACAGAGATGCCTATCCAGGAGCTGACCCTGTTATCGGAGGAAGGGAATCGAGATCCTCTAAGGAGACTCAGTGCAAAATCAATCTTGTAACAGAGACGTCCCAACTTCAAGTGTTGTGAATAGCTGTCTATTTTCTGGTGCTTTTCTAAAGGAAACAGAGTAAACCTCTGGGCATTGTAGTATCCTCTCATTTGGACTTTGAAGGGAACAGAACACAATGGGGTAGGCTCACCACTTGTGATGCCTGAATAAAAGTCACATTCCCTACAGAAACGTGCCAAGGATAAGAGGCAGGGTAATAAATGAAGAATATGGGCAAATAAATGCTTTAGAGCAGTAGACTTCCACCATATCTAACAAATCCAAAACTGTGGAGTTGGGTTTAGGATAACCAAAGGATGGCAACTCAAAGCTTTGGGTTCCTCCTTAGAAGTAAAAGAAAGACACAGACTCTTTTGAAAATCAAGACTGCTATGTTAATCAATACTGAATTTTAAAAATGAGAGTGTGTTTTGTTAGAGTAAATGCTCAGCAGATAAATATATCCATCCATTCACTCAACAGTACCTTGAGAAGGCACTGCTGAGCTAGAAGATACACAACCAAGATGGAGAAACAGCCCTCAAGTAGCTTTCAGTTTAGCAGTTGGTGTAAAGCTAGAGTACAAACACTGAGCAGGAGTGTGGCATGATCAGAGCTATATATTCCATTAAGGTAACATTTTTCTTTTTTAGCCATGTTTGGTGATACACTCCAGTTACAGCTACTCAGGAGGCTGAGGCAAGAGGATCACACATTTGAGGCCAGCCCGGGCAACTTAGCGAGACCCTGCCTCAAAATAAAATAATGAAGAAAAGGTTGGAGAGGGGGTTGGGGATGCAGCTCAGTGGTAGAGTGCCCCTGGGTTCATTCCCCAGTATTACAAAACAAAAACAAAAATCCCTCTTCCTGTGGGGTGGAGGAGAGAGAACATACAATGGAGAAAGAGACAGGTCACAGAGAGAGCCATCTGGTAACCATTACACTGTCTACACCAGGATCGAGCCTGTTTTGGGGAAGGGAGAAACAGATGGCAAAACAATTCTGAAGGGAGAACCAATAGGATTTGATAACACATGGATATGGGAAGCAAGTACCAGAGATGAGTTTAGGATTATGCCAAGTTTTTAGTGTGGCCACCTGGACATGGGGTTGATGTAGCTATGAACAGAAATATAAAATAAATTTGCTTGTAGGGTAGCCACTGCTGGATAAACACCCATGGCTGTTTACAACTCTCTTCTTCTTGGTATGCATTTTTTCCCCCTGACACTTGGAGGTTGAAAAAAAGCAGATAATCTCTTTCTCCAGATTTTCTTGTAGTTAAGGATGGCCAGAAGACCCATTTTTCACCAATGAGATTTGAAGTCTGCTGAGGACTCTAGAAAAAAAATCTTCTCAATAAAACGAGAAAGGCAGGAACTCCCTGCCTCTTGCCTTTGAATGTGACTATATGAGGGTGTGATGTCTGGATCTGTAGCAGCCATATAGCAGAAATGTGGCCAAAAGCCTATGTACAAGAACAGGATGTGGGGCCAAGGGAAGAAAAGTCTGACATAACTGAGCCACTGAACCAATTCAGAGCAGCCCACCACGGGATTTTTATTTTTATTTTTAAGAAAACAGCAAGATATTGTTCAAACTACTGATAGAGTGCTTTTAATGGACAGTAACAAAAGCCCCCTCTAAATGGACATCCTGCTATTATAAGACATGATTTGGTGGTTATCTCCTCTTTGCACACTGAGCACTCATATACTATAAGGATTTGGGAACTCACATCATAATCTTTTTTTTTTTTTTTTATAATACTGGGGATTGAACCCAGGGACATTCTACCACTGAGCTACACCCCCAGACCTCCAGACCTATTTTATTTTTTAATTTTGAAACGGGGCCTTACTAAGTTGTTGAGGGCCTCACTAAATTGCTGAGGCTGGCCTCAAATCTGAGATCCTCTTGTATGGGCCTCTGAAGTACTGGGACTATAGGTGTATGCCACCATGCCTACCATCACAATCTTATAGACAGAGTGTTGTAACACTTTTTACTTCTTCCTCTGGCTCCTTAGTGCCATAGGATTATCAGATGCTGAGTGACAGTGATTTAACCAAGTGTCACTGCACATCTTTTCCAAAGAAGCTTCCAACCTTAGATCATCTAAATTTACACTGTTTGGCCTGATAAGTGATTTTTCTACTACAGTGAGTCAAATGAGTTGACAAAGAAAATGGGTAGGTCCAGAACAGCAAACAGTGAGGAACAGCAGTGTTGTGCTGGTAGTATCTCCCTGGTGCCTTTCATGAACTCTCCTTGAGGTTCCCAAGTTAGTTCCAGGCACGTTTTCAAGACTGGTAAAGCATGGCTTAGGAGGGGTGTGGAAGAGAGAAGAGTATTTTGCCAGGTGGGCTCCTTCTCCCAGATGTTCCCAGCTCCTTGTGCAGTAATCAATGACAGTGGAAGGCTGTGGTATAACATTTGTCCATGCCCCTGAAGATCTATGTGCAGAGAGGAGAAGGAATGGGGAGGTTGGGAAAGAACCTATGCCCCGCCCCCATCCCAACAGCAGGATGTCCCTGGGAAGGGTTATTTCCATCAAAGTGTTAAGCTTCCTGCTTTCCAACAGTCCAGTTCTAATTTCAAGGTCCACTTAATTCTGCATCAAGTAATTACTGATATACCCAGAAGCACCTTGTCTCCAGAGTTAAGCATATGGTGAAGAACTGAGACCTACTGGTATCCATTATGGAAGCAGCACGGATGCCAAGCCGATTAAAAATGCTCAGGCTCCCCACACAACATGCCGGGTGAGTGACAGCTCCTCGACAAGGCCAGTCGCAGAGTCTGCCAAAACCGTCTCTGCTGCGCTGGGGCCCACATGGTGCGCTGAGAAAACAGTTCCATTTCTGGTATTAAATTCCCATACTGACCCGAGGACTTTGCCGTGAGCTCAGCAGGAGCGCACCATCCAATTTACAGCTCCGCTCTCTGGAGCCTCGAGTGCCAGCCCCTGGCAGAGACGAATGATGGTCAACCCCTCCAGCTCATAAATTATGCAAAGGCAATAAATGCACTCAGCAAACAGCGCCTAACGTTTGCCTAGCCTGGCTCCTAACACACTCTGTAAAAAGCCAGAAGCTCGACACATACAAGAGGTCTATTCCACTCATAAAGGGGGTTTGTTGACAACCCCAGACGGAAGGCGAGCCACAGTCCCGAGGAGTCTTTCTGCTTCGCTGGCAGCGGTTTATGGGCCTGCTTTATGAAAAAGGGAGGCTGTTTTATAGAGTCAGTGTGGGTAGAATTCATGGTCTCAAATTCACATTTAATACACTGCCTGGCTTTCACACCCTAAGTTCAATACTTTGTGGATTTTGGGCCAAATGATTCTTGGTCTTCAAAGGTTAAAGGAAGAAGTGTCTGCTCCCCAATCCCTAGATACCCACTCCAATTTATAAGAGTTCACACTAAACCACCTCCCGATTCAGGTTTATGTTCTGCACGAGGCAAGGAAATGGAAAAGGCATGTCAAATGCAGAAAGGGGGTCCCGATTGATTTGACCATTTTAAGCATTTGGACATCAGGGTCCTGCTTTGGTTTATTAGCAAACAGGTTGCACACCAACTACCAGCTTGAGGTGACAGAGTGCTCCCCATGACAAGATTTCAAAGCCCTCTGTGAGAAGCTGAGTACTTTCCTCCATTTTGGAAGCAGAGGATAAAAAGGAACAGCAGGCCTTTTCACTACCAGGAAGAATTCAGGCTAAGATAGGACCCAAACCACTACAGACACAAGGAAGAACACTGGATGTGTGCAATCCCAGCCACAGGCCTCAGATGCAGAATGAGAAAGGCACGAGATTCTAGCTCAGCTACCACTCAACCTCATCTTCACTCTCTCTTCCCTGGAGTTTCACAAATTAGACATGAACCGTTGGAGGCACCTTCTTCCTTTCTCAGTTAAGTCTCCCCTTTAACTCTTCCAACCACTACCCAATATTTCCCTCCTTTATAAGTACAGATTTATTGGATACATTTTTTTAAAAAAAAAAATCTCCTACATGGTTAGGTAAACACTGTTAACACATTTGTATAATTCTCCCTGGTATTTTTTTTTTTTTTTTGAATTGGGGATTGAACCCAGGGGCATTCTGCCTCTGAACTACACACCAGCCCTATTTTATTTTGCATTGTGAAACAGAGTCTCATTAATTGCAGAAAGTCTCACTAAGTTGCTGAGGCTAACCACAAACCTGTGATCCTCCTGTCTCATCCTCCCAAGTACTGGGATTATAGGCATGTGCCACCATGCCCAGCTCTCCTTGTTATTTTATTTTTTTAAAGAACCATATACAATTTTCCTTACACACACAGTTTAAGAAATGAAAAGTAATTTCTAACATTTTGTAAACTGCCTTTGTTTTCATATAACATGCCAGATACTTTGGTTTAGTAATACTTGACCTGGAAAATCACTTAAAAAAAAATGGCTGCACTACAAGCCACTGTATGGACTATAACATAATCTAATAAAAAAAAAATCCCTAGCATTAGGTTTTTAGATTGCTCCAGTTGAACATCCTGGTATTTTTCCCTTTGCACACATTCAACGATATTACTCTTTCCTAGCATCTTTTCCTAGCCCTTTCTTTTCTGTATATTCTTAATACCACTGCCTCCCCAGAGTTACATTTGTAGTTCTAATGTTCCTATGTGATTTCCAGGGGTGTTCTTAAAAATTCCCTTGGTTTCAGCTGAGTCTAAAAAATCTCTATGACCACATTTGCCAGCTCTGTGACTTTAGGTAAGTTACTTAAGAGTCTCTGTGCCTCAGTTTATTTATCTGTAAGTGTAGCCAATAATAGCATTTTCAAATAATGTCATGAGAATAAAAAGTTAACATATATAAACAACATAGACAATGGATGGTACAGAGTATACATCTCTGGTAAATGCTACCTATTAAATTTTCATTTGCTCTTTGCCTCTCCCCCCCCAGAAGATCCGCAAACACCTCAGACTCAAGCATCCTATCTGAATCGCTCTATCTTTTGCTCACTGAAAACCTATGCCTTTTCTACGATGTCCTTAGAAATAGCACTACCACGCAATCACTTAACTGTTTAAGAGTCTTATTATTATCCTTGACTCTATCCTTGAGCAGACTCATCTTCCTCTTTCACCAGATAGTATTGATTCTACTTTCAAAATCCTCACCATCTCCATGGTCATGACGGCTGCTTTAGTTCAGGATTTCATGTCATCATTACAAGAGGCTAATGACTGCTTTCTAGGGTCTATGGTCTCTTCCTTTGCTAATCTAAGTCCTTCTTGACCAGAGTAGATTTCCTAAATTTCTATTTGATGATGGCATTTCCCAAAGCCTATGATTCTTCTTATTCTGTTTCCAACTCCCTCAGCACAAGGCTTCATAAGCTTTATGTGATGAAGTTTTGGTTTGATTTTCTGTAATTTACAATATGTTGTGGAATAATATTTTTGTGAAATATAATAAAAAATAAGTCAGGCATGGTGGTACATGTCTGTAGTCCTAGATTTTCAGGAGGTAGAGGCAGGAGGATCACTTGAGCCCACGAATTTGAGATACCTCTGGGCAGCATAGTGAGATGCTATCTCAAAAAATAATAAAATAAATAAATATATATATGTATATACATACACAAAATAAAATTCTAAATTTATAGAAAAAATGAAAAAATCCAAAGGCATACTTTTTATTATTAAAGAGACATAAAATTAATAGCTGAGCATGGTGAAACATACCTGTACTGGAGGCTGAGACAGAAGGATTGCATTTTGAAATCAGTCTCAGCAACTCAGCGAAATGCTGTTTTTAAAAAAAAAAAAAAAAAAATAGGGCTGTGGGTGTAGCTCAGAGGTAGAATGCTCCTGGGCTAAATCCTAGTTACCAAATCCCCCATACACACATGAAAGAGAGAGAGAGAGAGAGAGAGAGAGAGAGAGAGAGAGAGAGAGAGAGAGAGAGATATAAAATTATACTGTTGGATTGCTCTCAGCATTTCCCAATACTTACTCTCAACTTTCATAAGAATCTCACAACAGGTTAGATACAAACAGGTCATGAACTGGCTGTGGCCTGTGTTTCCACTTTAAGTAGCACTACCATAACACATCCCTTGCTCTAGCCATACCCAGACATACTCAGCCATTCCTTCAGGCCTTACTATCTTTACACTTTACAATTGCCTCTCCCTGGAGTTTTATTCCTCCACATTTTTACCTAAAAATCTGCTATTCATCTTTAAAACATAGTTCCTTCTCTTCATCTTCTAATACTCTTCTAGAAAGAGTGAATTGCTTCTGTCTCCATCTCTCCCCAAACTGTCTTTTGCTGTTTGCCACAATAGTCTTCCTGCTTAGAGTGAGCATTCATGTAAGGGCAGTGTCTGGCTCATATTTGTAGCTCCAGGCCTTGGGACTTAGTAGGTGTATTGATAAGTCAACCAATCTCTTTCTTTTGGAAAATTATGTAAATTGTTTGATTCAATGTACATTAAGTAAAGCATATTTAAAAGACAGGTGATTCCAAGGAGAAGAAGTAGAAGACATTAGTTTGGCTGCTTAGTACAATGGAAAGTCTGCTTAAAACATACAGGGAAGGGTTAAAATTGTTAGAAGCAGGGTAGCATAAGCCTATAGTACTTGAGAGGCTGAGACAGAAGGATCATAGGTCGGAGGACGCCTCAGCAACTTAGTGAGACCCTGTTTCAAAAAAATACATAAAATAGGGCTGGGGGTGTAGCTTAGAAGTAGAATGCCCCTGGATTCAATCCCTACTAACACACACACACACACACACACACACACACACACACACACACACACACACACAAATTGTTAGAGGAGCCTGGAGTTGGGGACTAGAAGAAAATGTTTTCCATTAAAAGGTCCAAAAAAGGTATGATTATGATTTCTATTTACTTCCTCAAATGCAAACATTTCTCATTTTCATTTGGAAAAATCTCAATCTGTGCATTTTAAGAGTATGGTCCAAATGGAAACAAGTCAAGGTCTGCGACACCTCTCTGCCTCATTCAGAACGTAGGAACAAGATGGAATTTGAGGTACCTTGCGATGGAATGCATTCTTAAGCAGAAAGTGGCAATCATTGAATATATCACATACAATGACATTGAGGAGGGCATTGCTCTCTATTCTGCTCAATGGACCTTGCTGGAACAGTTATTTCGTATCTCAAATCCATTTATCATTGCCACCAAAGATGTCAGGGCTGAACACCACTGCTGAACAAAGTTATTTTATTCTTCCTTCTGCCTAAAGGAAATGAGAGGAAAATGAGGGGGAACCCCAACTTGTAAACCACAGCATCTAACATCAAGTACAATTTAGCTTTGCCAGTGACAAAACAAATCGATTCCCCTTTGGGGCAGATAGTTTATCTAAGACCATAAAGACATCTCTCACCTAAAAGCAATTTCAGAAGAAGCCACCTGCAGAAAGCATGACATTTATTTTCTTATTTAAAGAAGCAAGGAAGCAGCATGGTGACTAAAAACATGTGCACCACCATCTTCCCATGTGCCCAATCCCTTGCACATACAAAAAATGCTAGGCAGCCATTTTGTACTACAAATGGCAACTCTGATACCGCTTTTTATCAATTCACAAAACCCTCATTCAGAGTGATGTTTTGGACTTTAAAGGAGAATGTAAAAATACTGGGGTCCTTGAAATGAAAAGCACATTTTAATCCTGAAAATAGTTTAAGGTTTTTTTCTTTTTAATTGTCTGTAAAATTGGCTCCTCCCCTACACCTCAACAATAACAATACCTGAGCAAATAAAATAACTGAAATAAAATGAAAGCCTAATGAAAAGATGTGTGTTCTCAACAACAGCTTTGTTTAAAACAACAAAGCTTCTGACAATCACATGACAAGCCCATGTGAAAATAATAGGTCCACCCATCCTCAATTGTTCAGGAGCTACAACAAGGAGCAAACATTCCGAAGCCTCTGGAATTCTGAGCTGATAACCTCACGTTCCTGTATACAGAGTTCTCGGAATCTGGCATTTTCCCACATTCTCAGTTTAGTACGGCCAGAGCGCAAATAACTAATAGGATCTGAGGAGGCAAAGGGAACACTTCTTGTTCTTTCAGCATCTCTCTGATAATCACACACTTTCATTCAACAAATAATTTTAAAGTGCCTACTCTGTGAAAGTCCCTTCTGATCACTTATTAGAAGTGCAAAAATATTGCCAGAAATCAGGTCGTCCAAACCTGAAGTTTTAAAGTTCATGAACTAATTTTCAATGTTTTTTTTTTCTTCTTTTTGTCACTTTGAAATCTGGATGTATTTAATAAAACATTCTGTATGCTGTAAATTTCCACTCGGATCCTTAAAATATTGGGGTTTTGGAAGTCCAGGGAAAAGTGGGTATTTTACAAATCTTTGTAGAGTCCAGTATCTTTTTCCCCTCTGAAGAAAGGAAGTTGCATTTTGTCAAACATAAACATACATAAACCCCAAAGATGAAATTTACTTAAAACCCAGAGCCCACAAGCTTTAGTGGTTGCCAAACTCAGGAAAACGAGTTTTTTGTCTAAAGGTAAAACCGACAGTCTGGGGCTGGGTGATTTGTAAATGATCTTTTAAGCTTAAGCAACAGATCCTCTGCCTCTTTGTCATTGATTTACTGATTCTAAGTCATCA
The DNA here is from genome assembly GCA_004027655.1 of Graphiurus murinus. Lineage (NCBI taxonomy): Eukaryota > Metazoa > Chordata > Mammalia > Rodentia > Gliridae > Graphiurus > Graphiurus murinus. The sequence goes on from PVLC010015111.1 coordinate 22,018, forward strand.
ATAGCATTAATCCGTACCTGCCTGGGGACCTATTACAAATGACTTTGAAGATGGTATGAAGCAAGAGTTTATTATAAGATCACTGTGTTATTAGGAGGGAGACAGCCCTGGTTATCTTTTTTGGCAGGATTCTGTGTTTGACCTCAGTAATGCTGCTAGTTTCCCTTTGCATATCATATTTGCTTGCTGCTTTGGGAGGGGGCTGAGCCCCCAGGTCAGTTTCAACTAAAGCTTCGTTCTTTTTGGAGTCCTATGTGAGCTAATAAAGCTCAAATTTGCTGATGAGTAAAAAGGGAAAGTATGTTATGGGTTAAAATAATACAAGAGTCTATTTTTTCCGCTGTGTTGTGATCCATAGAAATCACCCTGAGCCTTTTCCCTTTCTTCTCTGCCTGGGAAGCCAATTGCTTTGATTGCAGTGATATGAGCTAGCTAAAATGACTTGCCCTTGCTTGTGAGGCAAATGGAACATGCTAATAGAACTTATCGCATTACCCGATGCAAAAGTGCCATAGCTCATTACTTTAAGATAAAAGGATATCATTGCAGACGGCAAGCAGAATTGACTTTCTGAGGCCCGACTTGATGATGATTTAATCAACTGCTCTCTTTCACTTCTCATCTCTGTGCCTGTCGGTTTCACAGGTGCCGTTAAATGAGACACTCAGAAAGTGAGCGGAGGGAAAGAAATTGCTGTCATTACTTTTCAAGAAAGGAGGTATGCAAATTTTCGACAGAAAGATTGCGTTCATAATGGGCCTGGTAAAATACAAGGATCATGCTTGACAGGTGAGGGCAAGCCATTTGTATGTCCTTAAAGCAGAGCAACCGTCCTCGTTTAGAAATGTGCTCAGTAAGAGAAACTACAAATGAGAGGCCTGGCGGGGCCAGAGGAGAGGCGGGGCAGAATCACAGAGGGTTGGTTCGAGCTGGTCCATGTTCTAGGAAGGGGGAGGGTGCTTCAGCCTCAAGGAAGCCAAAGCTAGACAAGCAGATAACCAAGCCTGATTGCTTTCAGTATGAACCGAAATGTCAACAAGCTCTGGAAAAGACTATATTCTTGTCCTTCATGTATAGTTGTGGAGCCAGACTGCCTGGGTTCGAATTCTGATTCTACTGCACGTGATCTGTGAGACCGCTAGCAAGTAACTTAATCTCTCCATGTCTTAGGTGCATCATCCATCAAATGGGACCACTGAGAATACTGACCTCAGGGTTATCAAGAGGACTGAGTTAATAAATAAAATATATAAGTATATACAATAAACATAAAAATAGAACAGTGCTTGAAGTTAGAAATCATTCTTGCATTCTTCAACAAAGACATTATCCTATTTTTTTTTTTTTTTTTGAAGTGTGTATGAGCCAGGTGCTGGCAATCTACCTGGCTCTCATTTAGACAGAACAGAATTCTTCACTGATTCCACTGATAAAATTCCTGCTCCCCAGGCAGGTCGTGAGTGCCTCAGAGGGCAGCACTGTTGTCCACAGCATCATTGCAGGGCCCTGTGCAGTCCTGAGCATCCTAAAAGATGCCCACTACGGACTTGATGACTTATGTATTCCTCTCCCTTTCCTCCTTCCACTCATTCCCCACATCTGATGCTGCCTGTGGCGCTCTGGACCTTTGAAGAATCTCCTCTTGGACCAGTAAACATCTATCTTTGGCTGGACACTTTGGACAATCACTGTGCACTCTAGCTTAGAGAGGACTGGCACAGCCATCAAGAATAGACAGTCTGGCTTGAATCATCTTCAGGAAGGCAGAATGAATCTGAATAGATTAAATGATCAGGATAGTATGAACAGAGGTGTTTTTTTTTCATCCACTTTGCCTTCAATAGGTAATTGTTCTATTTCCTCCAACACTCAAAGTAAAAGCATCTTTCTTAAAGTGCCTGTAACTCCAAGTTCTTTTTCCCCAGGTAATGAAGCTGCTGCAAACCATTCTTCCTTCCATCCACTACGGCTGTGAATTACTGAATGTGGGTAGCTTCTGCCTTCCATGATAAGTGGCACCTACATGATTCAATTCCCTGCCAAAGGAGCAATGTCTACTTCAGGCAAGGGCAAGAGAGGGAGATCCATGACAGCAGGGCAGCGCTGAGCTGTCTGTTTTGGAAGAGCCGGGTTCCTGAAATGCATTTCACGTCTACCTCTGCAACATGACTTTTCCAGGGTAGGGATCCTCCACAGGGATGAACACACAGTGTTTCCCCCATAGAAATGCCTGCCAACCGCTGTTAAAAAAGAATCTTGACAATAACCCTGGAAGGGAAGTTTTACTACCCTTCCACTTCAGAGATTGGAAGTTAAGGCTTTCAATTGTAGAGATGGTACTTGAACCCAGTTCTGTCTCTCAAAGTTCATGTTCATAGCCAGTATAACATACCACCTCTCTCTCATGCACCATACACAAGAGAATACTTGAAAAATATTATCCTGACTGATTGGCTGAGTGTAGAAGCAAGCTGAGACTGAAAAGAAGTCACAGTGACTAAGAGCAGAAGGTACTTCAGCCAGTCAGCCAGATTTCTACCCCACACATGACAGCCCTCTCATAAGAGGAGGAACCTAGCACAGTACTTAACTCCCAGGAAGTGCTCATTCAATCTGAGCAGAACTTTGGTTCATTCCAACCCCTTCACTTACAGCCATGCAGGCTTGGGTTAGGTACTTCACATCTTGGAACTTCCTCTTTTTTTGGTTCATACTTTTATTGGTGCATTATAGTCTCACATCATAATTTAATTCATAGTTATAGTGACATACATGCACACAGAACTTGGTGGACCCTCCCTGGGCTCCCTCCCCTTTCTTCTTCCCTTCTCCAAACAGGGTATTGAGATTGACACTGGTATTCTCACATACATACATGATGTCCATGGAAGTGATTCCTTCATTGATCTTCCCTCCCCCCTCTTCCCCTAGACCACCTCCCTGGCTCCACTGAGGTTTCTCTTCCATTATCTGGAGTCTTTCTGGTATGTCAATTACTCCCTAGCTTCCACATATGAGAGAAAACATATGACCCTTCACTTTCTGTGACTGGCTAATCTCACTTAACATAATGCTCTCCAGGTCCATCTATTTCCCTTCAAATGACATAATTTGGTTCTTCTTTATTGCTGAGTAGAATTCCATTGTGTGTATATCCCATAATTTTGTTATCCATTCATCTGTTGATGGACACCTCGGTTGGTTCCATAATTTGGCTATTGTGAACTGTGCTGCTATGAACATGGATATGCATGTATTACTATAATATTCTGATTTCAGTCCCTTTGGAAAGATACCCAGGAGTGGTTTTAACCTGTAATTGGGATGATACTTCACAGTATTTTTTTTTTTTTGAGAATTAAGTATGTATGAGCATGTGAAAGCAGCTAGAAAGGAATACTAATAATTTTCCAGCTGTTTTCATGAAAGATGTCACACACAGAAATGAGATAACTTCAAAATTATTTAAATGTTTAGTCAAATTATGTACCATTTTGTTGTCAGAAAGGAAACAATATTCTACAAGGATTTCTACTTGGGAGGTGTTGAAAGACTTGATATTATGCTACACAAAAAATAGAAGCAATCACCCAACCAAAACCAGAAACTAATCTGACAGGATCTTCCCAGTAACTAATGGTATTTCATTGATAAAATAACAACAAAGCAAGGCACTTTAGAATTCAGTTAAGTGTTTCTCTTCCTCTTCCTCCCTCTCTCTCTCTCTCTCTCTCTCTCTTATAGTATTAGGGATTGAATCCAGGGACGTTCTATGTCTGAGCTACCCCCAGGTCTTTTTTATTTTTATTTTAAAACAGGGTCTCACTAAGGTGCTGAGAGCCTTGCTAACTGCTAACTTGCTGAGGCTGGTCTCCAATCTGTGATCCTCCTATCTCAGCCTCCCAAGTACTGGGATTACAAGCATACACCACCATGCCTAGCTTCTTTTATGCTCTTGATGCATATTTTTGGGAGGTGGATATAGCCAGTAGTAACCTATGTATAGAGACTAAAGTAAAATGCATAGATAGAAGACTGGGAATCTAAACTTATGCGTAGTACAGTAATGACTTATGGGTTTTGACATTATTAAGATGTTCACTCAAATTCAAATTGGCAACCTAAGTACAGAGACAGACAGAATGAATATCAAAAACACAAAGTGATTATTGGTGCAACTAGGAAGCCAGCCATTTTGGAATCTGTCCAGAGATGCTGACCAACAGAATTAGGAGATACTTGGATATCCCTGTGCACAGAGATTATTTACACACTAGGCTGATTTAAGGATTGGTTCAACAAATGTAACCAACAGGCTAACACTGGGAAGAGACAAAGTTTCTTAGAGGTTACTGCAAAAATGGAGATCATACCAGGTGCTTTGTGCATGTATGTCCCTACCACTCTGAACTACAACATGATGTGAGACTACAATGCACCAATAATCAATATATGAGATCGCATGAAAGACTTTATGTTCTTGATGCCTGGCACTAAAGAGGCACTCATGAGTCCAATGGACTGCCTCAAGTCTTTTAGAACATATGGAACCCTCTTCCACATGAAAGCTTCCAAGTCAAAGCTTCATTTCAGCTGTTGACTTCTAGTATCTCCAACGTTGGTGGTCAGCCTCTCTGACAATATCTCTCAGTTTTGCTCATATTCTGCTCCAACTTGAACCTGGCAACTAACAGGTGATCAATAAATGTATGTGAAAGAATGAATTAATAAGTTAAACTAGCAAAATGCCTAGGGGAAACAGTGATAGAAAGGGTCTAATTGATGAGGTAAAGAAATAGACAATGGTTGATGGAACGGACACTAAGTGTTTGAAAGTGGTGGGCCTGAATGAGCCTTTGAGAAAGACATGGAAATAATTTTGAGGTGAAAATAAATCCTAAGAAAATAACACCACACACTTGGAGAAATCAGATTGTAAGACTACTCTTTTAAGAAAATCAGGAAACTCAAAATCCTAAAATATTTCTTTTACATTTGACTTACTTTGAGCCAACTAAAATGACTGCGATTGAGTAGGAAAGGGGGAAATGGTGCTCTCACATTGCTGAGACATAATGGCCACATTATCAACTTTTCACCAGCCAGATTTTTACAAAAATATGCAAGGTAGAGAAAAGCTTAGCTAAAGGAATATAAATATGGCTTGAAACAAACTGATTTATGAATGTTAGAAGGTGGTTCAAGAAGATTCAAAGACATCTTGGACTACCATTCACAGGATACCAAAACTGATTCCTTTTTCTTCTCTCTAATGGGGATCTGCCTTTATTTTTGCCCTTCTTAGAATTCATCATATTCATAACTGGGATTTTAAATTAAATTGGACCCAACAAGAGTCTTTATTTTAGGATAGCTTAAAAACCCAGTCTTCTATATCATAAACAAGCGAGGGTAAGATTACTATAAATTGTCTTCAAGAAAATACAAATTGCCAAGATAAAAACACCCACTAGTCTGCCAGTCTCAAGTTTCCTGTTTTGACATACTATATGCAGTAATTTGGTATCCACAATCTCTTATTAGAAAATGAATGTGCTATTTTTCTGAATGCTGCAATTACAATAATTGAATTTAAAATGGGGATTGAGTTTCTCTATTTGGAGGAAAAGAATAATTGTGTAGTTCTGATTAAAATCAAGGGGACTGAAAAGAGGTTGTTTGAATTCCAGCTTCAGTCTCCCTGAGTGACTCCTCGTCAGGCCAGAAAAGCAGTTAGCCAGAGAAAAGACAAATTCAAAAGCAGAGAAATGGACCAGGACCTCAGCAGCAGGCACTGTCTTTGGCCTCATTTGCTTTGTCTCCTGGCCTTCAGTCACAACACCCCTGCGACAGAGGCAATCAGAACACCATGGCATTGTTACATTTTAAATGGCAGCCATGCTGGAGTTCCCCACTGTGTCAAAAATTAAGAGTTAAAATGCAAGGAAAACAAACATCTCTTTGTGTTGAAAATGCCTGTCCCCTTTAGCCTGCCAATGTTTTGGAGTACTCCATTTATTTCTCTGCCCTAACACCTCTGTTGGTGAGAGGGATGACGCAGAAGAAATGGAGAGAGGAAGGCACCAATGTTAATTGCCTCAGGGCTCTGCTGCTTCCTTCATTTTACCAAAATACTATGTAAAAAGCCCCCTTTAGGGTTCAGATGTAGGAAAGGAAGAGGGGCAGAGCAAGAGGGAGATCTTGCCTTTATGATACATATTTAATTTTACTTTTGATGGCATTCAATCTTCTGAAACCTCCATTTATTTAGATGTGAAGATGAAATTTAGTCTCCCAATTCAACTAAGTTTTCCCCATAATACAGCTTCCTAAGAAAAATTCATGCTTCTAGCACAAAGGGAGATAAATGTTCTCTGTACCCTGCTTGCTATTTTTAAGTGTCTTTATTGTAATATAATTAGCCCTGGTAAAATGCACAATCTGAAACATCTCCACATATGTGTATCCACCTGTGAAACCATCATGGCGATCAAGACAGTGGACGCATCCATCGGTCGCTCCCAGAAGTTTGCTTCTGCTCCTTCGTTATTCTTCCTCCTGTCCTTCCCTGTCCAGCCTGTGCCCCTTCCCCAAGGACTCATCTGCCTTCTCTCACTGTGGATTAGTTTGTATTTTCTAAAATTTCATATAAATGGAATCACACGGTGTGTACTTTTTGTCTGGTTTCTATCACTCACTGCTTCGTATTTTGACAACTAATTAAAAAGGAGCTTCCTAGCTCCGAGGCAGAAGACAACCTTCAGGGGCTGCCTTGGCCACGGTTTATTGTCATCCCCCAGGAATAGGACCGATTACTTGGTCTTACTTTATTCTTAGGCTTTATTATGTACTTCAGTAATCAATAAGCACTTCTATGGCAGAGGGTTTATTTTACCCTATAAATCCAAGGAGGAGAGAATGATATTAAGACATCAGTATGGATGGGCTTTGCTGCTCGGTAATGTTAGGAGGAGAACACAAGCAACAGATTTAAATCTAAGAAGGTTACAGAGCAGTCACAGCTCCTGGCTGGATGGCAGGGATCGTAAAAGACTCAGGCAAGATCTACAGCAGCTCCACTGTAAACCAAGGGGATGCTCAGAGTGAAAAGCCCAAACTGAACATGCATGCTGGTCGTCTGCCTTAAAAGAATTATAAGCACTGGTCTGAGTGGAATGTAAAGCACCCCTCTCAAAAATCCAAAATATTTCTTAACAGAACAAATAAAAAGGTAGAGAACAGACAGTGGTTTCAGGCTGACAGTGTAGAAAGTCTTGCTCTGGTTTAGGAAGATACCTCCTTGGTAGTCCCCACCTAGTCCCAGGAGGCTCTTAATTCTCTTCCCAGCAACTCCTCACCCCAGGCCTCCAAGATAATTATCACTAGAGCATCTTTTCTCTAGTGAGCCCTTGGAGACTCATCCTTTCAAAAGCAAAGAGGTCAATTCATGGAAGAGGAACTCTAAATGACTAATAAACATATGAAGAAAAGCTTCACCTCACTAGTAATCAAAGAAATACAGATTGAAAATAAATTTCTTTTCATCCATCAAATTGGGGAAAAATGCATGTAAGTGCTGATATGCAATGTTGGCAAGGCTATGGTAAGTCAGACACTCATATACTTCTGGGGAAGGTCAGTTTCCTATCTGGGAAATTATTTTGCAATATGCATCAGAAGAAGCATGCATCTCAGGAGCCTTCACGCTTTTCATATAATTTAGCTCAATTCTTCTCTTTCAATACATACATATATACACAAACACACACACATATTTAAAAAGGAGCCAAAATGTCTATAAGAATTTATTTCGACATGATGGAGTTAGGAACAACATGGTAATATATTATTTATATGGCTACTATCAGGACACAGTAAGGGTCAGGAAATACGGTAAGATACATTTTACATATTATATTTTTAACTGTACAGCACCCCCCCCCAACACTACCAAAGTATATTTTACAGTAAGAGTAAGATTGA
>PVLC010015111.1:35000-37951 GCA_004027655.1 Graphiurus murinus
AGGCCTGCCGGATGAATGCGGGCTTAATACATCTGACATCCAGTTTGTGACCAAGTTACACATGCCTCTTGCTTCCTCAATTTTCAGGGACACAGAGTTGACCCAATATCCATGCTCGGACTGCCCACGTGAAAATCCCAATTCTGTCAGGCCCACTGTTAATTATCTCTGATAGGAGGAGGTCACTAATTGTGTGTTCATCTCTCCACAAGCTTCACTGCTGCTTTGATTAAAATGTCTCTCCTCATTTAGTCCTTGGAAAAGCATTGCAAATAATTCCCTGCCTCTGGACCCACTGCTCTAGATGATGGGCCAACAAACTTAGCTTTAGGGAGTGTCAGGGAAAGGAAAGGTAACATGTGCTGACAGCCTACTAGGTGTTGGGTGAAATTCTCTATGCTATCTTAATATTTACTTTAACCCTACAAGGTAAATAGTATTATTTTCTTATTAACAAACACCAAAAATTTCAGAAAGGTTACTCAGTTCTTTGAGATTCAATTTAGAAGAATATGACCAAAGACTTTATGTTATTTTCACTCTGAACACACTATATAAGAAAAAAATAAATGTTTAAAAAGAAATGGTACATAGGCACTCTAATGAGGAGTGAGGGAGAGGTATGGAGAGGACGACATTTATCTTTTTGAGGGGGAGGGTCTGTAGCCAAGACAAACACAAGATGATATCCTACATCATCTCATGATACCTCCCAAAGCATATTATGAGACCTGTAGTCAACCAAGGTTCTTGTAAAAATGGAAAGTAGGGGATATTGATACCCTTTTGCTGTCTTTTCTGACTCATAACTCTTGGTTCCCCAAGACTTTCCACCAAGATCCCTATACAGGCTGGCTTTACCAAGTCACCTCTGGCTATAATACAAATCATATATCCTTGCTTCAGCATTCATTTACTCAATACCTCCTGCTTTAAGAGAGAGAAATGAATAAGACATAAACTTGCAGAGAATAACTTATATTCTAAATTGGTGAGATTGTACATTTCAGATTTCTGGAATATTCTGGTTGTAGGCATATATAATAGGCTGTTTGAGGATGACCAAATATTTTCTCTTGCTCATGTTGGAGCCTCTGCTGGAAACAAGGCTCCTTGGGGGTGTTAATAAATGAAGTCTGAGGAGCCTGAGGTGTCTTCTCAGTTCTCCTCCCAGGTCTCCAGTCTTGACAGTAATGCCAGAGGGGAAGAGGGTTGGCTAACACAGTTTATGTTGTTTTTAAATAACTATTCATAACACTTGGACCTACACAGTAGTCAAGATGCAAAGGAAACATTTGCTGAGATGCCAGAATGATTTCAAACATCCAGTATTTAAAAGTATGAAAAAGTGATAAGAACTCTAATGAGTTAGAATGATCTCATCTTGAAGGAGTCATGTCCAAAGCTTTTGGTCAGGTTAGCTCTTTATTCAGAGGTTGTACTAATCTACAAGTGTATAGATCACCTTAGATTCTTTGTTCTACAGAGATCCTTGAAAAGTTTTTACTTAACAAAGAGATTTGAGACCTAGAGCTCACTTATTTTATTATTATCAATTCAGGGTTCTTAACTTTCCCCGACTGGAATTTACTGGAAGCTAAAATAAGGACATGAGACTATAACAGCTAGTGAAGGCTAAAATAAGGATATAAAATTATACCAATGTGCATGCTGGTCTCCTCCTAGACACTCTTGTAGGTTTACCCAGGGGACAGTTTGTCTATACAACTGTCTTCTTGGATATAAACATCAAAGGAAAGAGATTAATATCCTTCATCAACAATCCTTGGCAAAGTTGGCTGTTTTGGCCTGTGTTCCCCAGCACCACCTTGTTTATGTGTAGGCTTAGTGCTTCCTTGTGGTACAGTTTTCTGTTGAGAGTCTATGCTCTGCTATGGACTGTTGAGTGCACAGTAGGTTCCCAAGAACTGTCTATTGACTGAGAACTAGAATCACACATTAACATTATAAAAGTATTTCTGACTCTGTTGTTATTAAGCTATAGATATATTATTTTGGGGGTAATGAGTTTTATATGCTGTATGTTATTTAAATTCTTTTAGTAGGCTGGGTGTGGTGGCCCACACTTGTAATCCCAGTACTTGGGAGGCTGAGACACAAGAATCACCGGTTCGCGGCCAGCCTCAGCTACTTAGTGAGGCCCTTAGCAACTTAGTGAGACCCTGTTTCAAAATAAAGAATAAAAAATAGGGTTGAAGGTGTAGCTAGAATGCCCCTGAGTTCACTCCCCAGTACCGAAAAAAAAAAAAAATCTCTTACTAGTAAGACATTTTTCACAGGCAGTTTCCACATTCTAGGATTACAGAATTTGATAAGCAATGGGTGATATACAGGTTGAGCCCTTTTATTATTTGAATGAATACTGTCTTTTACCTAGGTGCTAGGTTTTAGAATTAAAGTTTTCATTTAGTAGTATTTCCAACTGTAGGTCATTTTAGTTATATTGCCTGAGCTTTGCTTTGTCAGGGTTTTCTTGAGGTTTGAAGGTGAGTTGTACATAAGGTACACTAGAGTTGAGGTTTGGCCTGATTACACTTTAAGAGGCCAGGAGTATACACTGTCCAGCAATAATCATTTGTAGGTAAATCTCTCTCTCTCTCTCTCTCTTTTTTTTTTTTATTTTTTAGCAGAACCCTACTTTGTACAGAGCAGCAATATGTTTAACTAATTTCCAAATAAGAAATAAAATCGGAGCCGGGCGTGGTGGCGCACGCTTATAATCTCAGCATTCGGGAGGCTGAGACCGGAGGATCCAGGTTCGCAGCCAGCCTCAACTACCTAGAGTGAGGCACTCCGCAACTTAGTGAGACTCATTTTCAAAATAAAGAATAAAAAATAGGGCTGGGGATATAGCTCGTAGGTAGAACGCCCCTCAGTTCAATCCCCAGTACCACAAAAAAAAAAAAAAAAAAAAAAAAAAAAAAAAAAAA
>PVLC010015112.1:0-37924 GCA_004027655.1 Graphiurus murinus
TTTTTTGGCGGTACTGGGAATTGAACTCAGGGGCATTCTACCTCCGAGCTATACCCCCAGCCCTATTTTTTATTCTTTATTTTGAAACCGAGTCTCACTCAGTTGCGGAGGGCCTCACTAGGTAGCTGAGGCTGGCCGCGAACCCGGATCCTCCAGTCTCAGCCTCCCGAATGCTGGGATTACAAGCGTGCGCCACCACGCCCGGCTTGAATTCCCCAGCTTTTTAATGAATTTAAGTATCTCCATATATTTGCTAGCTGGCTGGGAATGGAGCTTAGCAGTAAAATGCTTACCTAAGGTGCATGAGGCCCTGAGTTCCATCCTTGGGAAAGGAAAGAAAGAAGGTAGGAAGAAAGGAAGGGAGGAAGGAAAGAAGGAAAGGAAGAAAAAACTTAAATATACATATTACATATGAGTTTAAACATATATGTATATGTGAATGCATGTATGCACCTAAGTATATATGTATATGTATAAACTACTAGCCACTGAATTTCCAGGGCTTGGAAATACAATTCAGTAATTCAGTCTCCTTCTGTGGTTTTCTGCTTGGGGTCCCATCTTTTTCATACTAATTTGCAAAGGTTCCTTGGGTCATCTGTGCTTCTCAGCCTTTGATATGCCTGCATAAGACTTGGGGAGCTTATTACGATTCAGCTCAGGACTCAGTAAGGGTATAATGGAGCTCAAGCTTGGGTCTTCCTACATGGTGCAGAAGCCCGTGGTTCTTGAGCCATCCTTCGAGTAGCCAGGTTCTAGATGTTAACATGAGGTTTTCCAGAAGACTCCTTCTAGATTTGTCATACGACTGCCACTTTTGTCTAGATTTGATGTATTTAAACACGGCAGCATTTTGTTGTATAGTTATGCTATCGGGGGACTTGTTTCAAAAGTCCTTCATTATATTTGGGTCACATCCATGTTCTTTTCGATTAGCTTAATAGGATTTCGTTTGTTTTGATGTGGGGCTCTCACCGTGTTGCCCAGGCTGGCCTTGAGCTCTTGGGTTCAAAGGATCCTCTTGCCTCAGCCTCCTGATAGCTGGAGCTATAGGCATGGACTGCTACACCTGGCTGCCTTTATAGTGTTATATCATACTTAAGGATTTAATATATCTGAATTTTGTATTGGGTATACATCAGGTAACTTAATTTTTTTTCCTCTTTAGAGCAAGCTCGTTTTCCCAATACTAAACAGTCCACTGGATTATGGTGTTACCTTTTTCTTATTTCAAGTTCCGTGGTATGCATGTGTCTACTCTCTAATTTTATCTTCTAGTCCCTTGGTTCATATATCAGCCAGCATCATACAGTTTTTATGTTTATAGCTGTGATGTATGTTTTCATACATACGACAATTTTTATACCTTAGTCCTTCCTTTTCAAATTTGACTTAGCTATTTGTGGATCTTTATCATTTTAAATAAATTTTAGGGTAGATTTTTTTTTGCTTTCTCAACAACTCTGGATGAAATCTTGAATGGAGTTGCATTGATTTTTTTTTTTTATTAATTTGGAGGAGATTGATATTTTTACAATGTTAAGTTTGCTCATCTGTGAACATGGGTATATTGTCATTTATTCAGATCTTTCATTCCTTTAATGGGGCTTAAAGCTTTCCTCCCCAGATCTTGTAAATTATTCTTTATGTTTATTACAGATACTTTACTGCTTTGTTGCTTCGGATAACAATATTTTATTTCTGTTATGTTTTCTAGTTGATTATTTTTTATATAAAAATAATGTCAGTAACTCTTATAAGCTGATTTTAAATCTCAATCTTGATGACATTTCTTTATTTGTTTCTTGCTGTGATTGACTAGTTTTTCCATGTAGATTATTATACTGTCTGAAAAGAATGGTATCTTTGCCTATTCCATTTTTCTTTGCATTTTTAATTTCATATTTGCATTTATCATTTATTTTATTTAAAAATTAATAGATTCTTTTTCAAGCAGTTGTAGGTATACATAAAAATTCAACAGAAAGGATAGTGAGTTCTCATATACTCCTCCCACGATTAAAGTTTCCACTATTGTTAACACCTTGCACAGATATCCTGCATTTGTTGGAACTGATAAGTCAACATGGATACATAAAAGTTATTACTTAAAGTCCATAGTTTGTGTGCAGGATCAGTCTTTGTGAGTGCACTATTATATGTCATGCAGAATAGCTTCCCTGATTTACAAAATTCTCTGGTCTCTACATGTCCATTCTGACACCCCCCCCCCCCACCTCCTGGATCTCTGGCAATCACTGGTCTTTCAGTGTCTCCATAGTTTTGCCTTTTTCAGAATTTCATATGGTTGGAATCACACAACATGTAGCCTTTTCAGATTGGCTTCTTTCACTTAGCAGTATGCACGTAAGGTTCTGCCATGTCATTTTGTGGCTTGGTGTAGTGCCTTTCTTCTGGCCACTGAATGATGGTCCACTGCATAGACAGACCAATATGTTTATCCATTCACCCACCGAAGTACATTTTGGTCCCTCCCATGTTTTGGCAATTGTGAATAAAGCTACTGTCAAAATCCATGTGCAGGTTTTTTGTGGGTAAATACGTAGGAGAGTGATTGCTGGCTTGTATGGTTAAGGATATGCTTAGTTTTGTTGGAAACTGCCAAAATATCTTCCAAAGTGGCTGCGCCACTTGAATTTCCATGAGCAGTGGATGGATGAGAGTTCCAGTTGCTCCACCTCCTTACCACCATCTGGCGGTATTGTTTAGGATCCCAGCCATTCTAGTGGGTGGGTAGAGGTAGCTCATTGTTGTTCTGGTTTTCTGTTCCACAGTGACATTTTACATTGAGCATATTTTTATATGCATATCTGCATATGTGTATCTTCTTTGGTGAGTGTTCAGATTTTTTGCCTGTTTTTTAATTGGGTTACCTTATTACTGAATTTTAAGTATTCTCTGTATATATTAGATACAAATTCTTAGACACATGTTTTACAAAGTTTTTCTACCAGGCTATAACTTGCCTTTTCATTCTTTTAAAATATGTATAATTTATATAATATAAACTATAATGATATATATTTAAATACACACACACACACATATATTCTCTCAGAGTAGAAACTTTTTTATGTGTGATACTGGGGTTTGAACCCAGGGACATTCTACCTCTGAGCTATACCCGTAGCCCTATTTTATTCTTTTATTTTGAAACAGGATTTCCCAAAGTTGCAGAGGCTGGCTGCGAACCTGCAATCCTCCTATCTCTGCCTCCCAAGTACTGGCATTACAGATGTGCACCACCATGCCCGGCTGAAGCTTTTAATTTTAATGAGCTCAATTTACCATTATTCCTCCTGTGGATCATGCTTTTGGCACTTTCTCCAAAAACTCATTGCTGAACCCAAGGTGACCTAGATTTTTTTTCTGTGTTTTCTTCTGGATGTCTTATAGTTTTGAATTTTACATTAGGTCTATGATCCATTTCAAGGTAATTTTTTGTGAAGGGTATAAGGCCTGTAACTAGATTCATTTTTTTTCTTTGAATATGAATATCCAATTTTTCCAGTACTATTTTTTGAGAAGACTGTCCTTTCTCCTATGAGTTACTTTTACTTCTCTGCCAAAAATCAGTTGACTATATTTATGCAGGTCTATTTTGGGGCTCTGTCTGGGCCCAGTTGATCTATCTATCTATTTTTTCACCAATATAACACTGCCTTCATTACTGTAGCTGCTTTTTTGCTTTATAACCTTGAATTTTTGTAAAAAGATTTATCATAAATTACAATTTTAGTTACATAGCAAATAGGACAATTTCAATAAAAAATAAAAATCTTAAAAGTTATTGATTCTTCTGCCAGAGGCTCCATTTTCTCAAGAGACAGAACATTTTTTTTGTGTGTGGTACTGGGGATTGAACCCAGGGGCATTCTACCCCCGAGCTATACCCCCAACCCTATTTTTTTATTCTTTATTTGGAAACAAGATCTCACTAAGTTGCGAGGGCCTCCCTAGGTAGCTGAGGCTGGCCTTGAACCCAGATCCTCCGGTCTCAAATACTGGGATTTACAAGCGTGTGCCACCACACCCGGCTGAGAGGGAGCATTTCTGAAGTGGGACAGCAGGGAGGGATCTATTATGATGAGTCGGGACGAGCTCATGGGCTTTTTACTCGCTGATGTTTATCAGACAGCATTGAGAATCCTAGGTTAGGAAGGAAGACATACTGAGGGTGGGTTATTCTTACAATTGTTACATGTCTTTATTATCCTTTCCATTTGTGGTGATTATTTAGCACTGCATACTTATACATAGCTCTTTGGAGTCTCATCTCGACATTTGTTTTAGTTAGCTTTTCAGTGCTGAGAACAACATACCTGACAAGAACAACTTAGAGGAGGAAAGGTTTATTTTGCTCACAGTCTCAGAGGTTCCATCCATAGTTGGCTGTCTCCAAGAGAAGCATCGTGGCAGCAGGGCATGGCAGAGGAGAGCTGCTCAGCTCACAGCAGCAGGGCATGGCAGAGGAGAGCTGCTCAGCTCGTGGCAGCAGGGCGTGGCAGAGGAGAGCTGCTCAGCTCACGGCAGCAGGGCATGGCAGATGAGAGCTGCTAGCCCATGCAGCGGGGGGTGGCAGAGAAGAGCTGCTCAGCTCACAGCAGCAGGGCGTGGCAGATGAGAGCTGCTCAGCTCATGGTAGCAGGGCATGGCAGAGAAGAGCTGCTCAGCTCATAGCAGCAGGGCGTGGCAGATGAGAGCTGCTCAGCTCACGGCAGCAGGGCATGGCAGAGGAGAGCTGCTCAGCTCACAGCAGCAGGGCATGGCAGAGGAGAGCTGCTCAGCTCACAGCAGCAGGGCATGGCAGAGGAGAGCTGCTCAGCTCATGGCAGCAGGGCATGGCAGAGGAGAGCTGCTCAGCTCACGGCAGCGGGGTGTGGCAGAGAAGAGCTGCTCAGCTCATAGCAGCAGGATGTGGCAGAGAAGAGCTGCTCAGCTCACGGCAGCAGGATGTGGCAGAGGAGAGCTGCTCAGCTCATAGCAGCAGGATGTGGCAGAGGAGAGCTGCTCAGCTCATAGCAGCAGGATGTGGCAGAGGAGAGCTGCTCAGCTCATGGCAGCAGGGCATGGCAGAGAAGAGCTGCTCAGCTCACGGCAGCGGGGTGTGGCAGAGGAGAGCTGCTCAGCTCATAGCAGCAGGATGTGGCAGAGGAGAGCTGCTCAGCTCACGGCAGCAGGGTGTGGCAGAGGAGAGCTGCTCAGCTCACGGCAGCAGGGAAGCAGAGAGATAGAGAACAAGGGACAAGGACAGATACAGCCCTCAAGGCCACATCCTGGGTGACCTGCTTCCTCCAGCTATGCCATGCCTGCCTGCAGTTATCACCTGGTAAATTCATTCAAATTATTAATCCATCAGTGGATGTATGCATTGATGAGGTTAGAGCCCTGATTTAATCGTGTCACCTCTGGATGGTTCTGCATTGCCAACACATCCATATCTAAGCCGTAACAATACTTTGGCTATTTGAATAATTGAACCATCAACAAACATTTGTTGAAATATGCATGTATACAAGCCTGACCACATTTTATCTTATTTTTAGGTCAACTGTGCCTTCCTTCATGTGATACAGCGCAAATCCATGGGCAAAGTGCTTCTGTCTCTAAAATAAATCCTTACCTCAGCAGCAAATGCAGCAAGTTCAAATCCAAACTTGTCACCTTTCCCCCAAACCTGACTCCTCTCCCGTGTTTCTACAGGCATTACCACCTTCCTTGCTAATCCAGGTGTAAAACCTTAGAGTCCCCTTTGGTTCTATTTTCTTAGTGCTCATGATTAGTATGATCATAGGGGCTATTGTCCAAACTTAGACTGTCTTGAGACTGAAAGGGTGCACTTAGTAATTCCATCAGGAAAGTGTGTCCTAGGCAAACCAGAATGTATGGCCACTCTATTCAGAACACGTTGATTAGCGGGGTGTGGTGGCACCCAAGTCCTGGGTGTAATCCCAGGACTTGGGAGGCTGAGACAGGAGGATAGCAGGTTTGAGGCTAGTCTCTGTAACTTAGCAAAACCCTTTTTCACAATAGAAAAGGGTTGGGTGTAACTTGGAGGTAGAATGCCCCTGGGTTCAATCCCTAGTACACTTCTCCCCCAAAAAAGCCACCCAAAAGCATTGATTCTGAGTCTGTCATTCCCACCTCTAAGGTATCTCTCATTTCCATAACCTCCTCTCCATTCTGACTAATTATGTCTCATCTGCTACTTCCAGTGACCTTCTAACCGGCTTTCCTACCTTTAAACTACCCCCAACCGTCCATCGTATGGTACATTGTTGCCATGGTGATCTTCCTGAAGCTCCAGATGTTGTCTCAGGAAACCGGTAGTGGCTCCCCATTGCCCGTGGTGGAGCTGAGCCCCCTTGGGCCAGCATTGCATTCCAACCATGACTTTGCCCCTCTCTGGGCTTGCCCTGGCCTCCTCATCCTGCTCTGCTCAGGCAGCTCCCTCCGCTCTTCATTCTGTCGAGCACAGGCCTTCCTGACTTCTGACGCCTACAGTCCCCGTGCACCTGTATCTCAGGAGAGCGGTGACCTCTTCTCTTCCCCTTCTCCTTCCCTGTAGCTTCTCCCACAGGATCCGTTACATTCTAACTGTGTCACAGGGAGCAGCCTGTGTAAGGGGATGAACACTGGCTTCTGAATCCAAGATGTGGCTTTGAATTCCAGCCTCAGCACTGCAGGCTCTTCATGGTCATTTCTCTCGCTGTGAAGTGGCTGCTACGATTTCTACCTCACAAAGTTGTTGTGAGCAATGCATGCAGTGATTGGGTACAGCTAATGGTGGTTACGTCCACATCTTTCTCTTCTCTGTTCCCAATGCACTGTATGTTCCTGGAGAGCAGGTACCACGTCTGATTCACCTTTGTGACTTCCCACACTGCCTACCATAATGAGCTATCCTTGTCAATATACAATAAATTGAATACAAATGACCTGCAATCCTTAAATTTGGGCCTTACCTTAAGAGTGCGTTGTCCTGGAAACAACACAGATGTCTATCACCTGGTGAATGGGTAAATGAAATAAGGTATGTACATACAACGGGACATTATTCAGCCTTAAAAAGGCATAAAATGAGCCGTGTGTGGTGGTGCACGCTTGTAATCTCAGTACTTGGGAGGCTGAGACTGGGGGATCCGGGTTCACTGCCAGCCTCAACTACTTAGTGAGGCCCTCCGCAACTTAGTGAGACCCTATTTAAAAAAAAATAAAGACTAAAAAACAATAGGGCTGGGGGTGTATCTTGGAGGTAGAATGCCTCTGGGTTCCATCCCCAGTACTGCAAAAAAAAAAAAAAAAAAAAAAAAAAAGGCATAAAATGCTGATGCCTGCTATGACATGGGTGAACCCTGAGGACATTATATGTGAAGTATGACAGACACAAAAAGACAAAATGCACCATGATTCCACTTCTATGAGATGCCTACAATAGTCACACTCAGAAAGAAAGAAAGTAGGATGGTGGACGTGGAGAAGAATGGAGAACAAGGAAAAGTGGAATGGAGGGGAAATGGAAATGGAGAGTTGTTGAATGGACAGAGTTCCAGTTTGAGAGGATGGCAAGTTTTGGGGGTTGGGTAGTGGTGATGCTTGCACTGCAGTGGGAGCATACTTAATGTTACTGAACTTTAAACTTAAAAATGGTTAAAATAAAAGAAAAAGATTAAAAAGGTTAATCTTATGTTTTTTATTAATACTACTACTAATAATGATAATAAAGCCAGGCACAGTGGCACATACCTGTAATCCCAGTACTTGGGAGGCTAAGACAAAAGGATCACAGATTCAAGGCCAGCCTCAGCAACTTAGCGAGACCCTCAGCAACTTAGTGAGACCCTGTTTCAGAATAAAATAATAAAATGGGCAGGGGATGTAGCTCAGAGATATAATGCCCCTGGGTTCAATCCCTAGTACCAAAAAAAAAAAAAAAAAAAAAAAAGGACTTTGTTACCCTCACTCCCAAATGAATCAATTCAGGAAAGAACAGCAAGTGAAGGGCCATGCTGGGTTTAGGTGGAAGAAGCTCTGGTCTCTGCCCGCATCTTGGTCTCAGGGAAAGGTCCTGTACCTTTGCTGGGTGCTAAACATTGTACAGATGGTCCTTGACTTCCGATGGTTGGACTTAGCATTTTTCCACTTTACGATGGTATGAGAGCCACGCGTGTAGTAGAAACCTTGCTTTGAGTTTTGTCCTCTTCCCACACCAGCAGGGTGCAGCGTCCTCCTCTCTTGATCTGGGCAGTGAGGGGGAGCGCGGCTCTAGGGTAAAGTCCAGACAGGACACAGCGTGCTGCATCGCTGAGCTGGGAGGAGGTAGGCTAGATGCATTACATGCGTTTTCAACTTGAGGGTCTTTTCAGCTTGTCGCCTGTTTATCAAGACGACTCCATTGTAAGTCGAGGAGCTATTCCTTCAACTGCATGAATGATAGTTGGCAGAAAGGAGGGCGTTGGGGCTGAGAACAGGCACCTGTTGGAGATGCAGGAACTTCTGCTTATTCTCCTTGAGTTCTTCTCCCAATAAATGGAGCAAGAGGCTTTGTTTTCTTGTAAGTTCTTCAGACCATTTAAAGACACCTGTCTCCTCAGGATCCCTTTGCCAAAAGTTTTTTTTGAAGAATAGAATTCTAAAATAAGGATGAACATTTGGGGAAAGAATTTGAAACTTAGAAAATAGCAGAAGGCGTGGGGTGGGGAAGGATGCCAGGGAATCATTCACGTGTTCCTCGTGGGCCCACGTGGTGCTCCCAAGGGGGCCTCTGCTTCCAAGGTGTGCTCCAGCCTTCAGGGACCCCTGCCCTGGGGCTCCTGGGTGCCTCTCCTCACCTTCCTTCTGCCCACCCCATTGTATCTTCTGAGGAACTATTTTTTATGTTAAAATAAAAATCGCTTTAAAAAAATCTCAACAAACTCGATTTTGAGGGTAATTTGAGAATTTTCTTTGGCATCATTGAGAACATGCTGGAGGGACTGGGGGGAGAGAAGGAGTCCGGAGCCAGGAGAGTGCCCAAGTCCAGGCAGGTGCCCCCATCCACCGCACAGAGCTGACGAGTAGGTGTCACAAGCAATAGAGATCGATTGTCCCCAGTTCACTCATGCCGAACAGTTGGAGCAAAAGAGGCAGTCATGAAGGAGAGTGAATTTCTCCAGATGGAGTAAGTACCGGTTAGAACCCCTCATGCCCCGTTCTCTGCTCGTCCGTCTTCCCGTTTCACAGGGTTTCATTTGATTTGAAAGCATTTGACTCAGATTTTAGTCACTGTTTGGTGGTTCTACCATCTGAGCCATTAGTCTGAAAAAAGAATCAATGCAGCTCCAAGCGACAGTATTTATTCTATATTCACAGACATCCCCCAGCTCTTCTCCGTAGGCGGGCTGCTGGAGAAATCTCGCCCACACACCTGCCTTTTCTCTCGCAGCAGCCCGAGCCTGTCCACCTGCACATGCGTTTCTCAACAACCAAACTGAGGTTCTCTGCCATGAGCCACGGAACAAAGCTAGCGACACCCCACCAGCGCATGTGCCCCGGCTCCTTCCTCTGTTATCTGTGTGAACTTAGAATAACTAGCTTTTCAGTTTGAGCTATGGTAAAGACAACAGCTTTTATGGTAAAGACAAAAGCTTTGATGTTTGGCAAGTGAAGGGAAATAGAGATGCGTTCACACACTCACCTGTATTTAACAACAACAAAATAAGTAAACTAAGAAAAAATTCATGCTGTTACTTCTTTCTCTTATTTTTTCCTTCTGAGGTTGTAGAAGAGAATTGAAGGGTCGTGATTCTTCAAATCTTTTTTGTTTATTAAAAGAATGTGCCAGGCACGGTGGTGCATGCCTGTAATTCCATTACTTGGGAGGCTGAGACAGGAGGATCACAGGTTCAAGGCCAGCCTCAGCAATTTAGCAGGACCATGTTAATTCTGTTTCAAAATTAAAAACAAAACAACAACAGCAACAAAAAAAACCAGTCTTGGAGTATAGTTTGGAGGTAGAATGCCCCTGGATTCAATCCATAGTACCAAAAACAAAACAAAATGAAACAAAAAACAAAAAATGTGAGGGGAAGACATAATCTAATAAACCTTGGCGTTTCTAGCTGTGCTCTTCAAAGATCTGAATCAGATGTATGCTGGTTTCTGGAATTTTATCAGTGTTGAGGGAGGTATTAAAAACAAAGTCTCTTCCCCCTTTTTTATTGCATTTAAGTATCGTTCATTTCCTGAGCTTAGTCAATTCTGGGTCCTTATGCATGCCAAGCATGCTTTCTACCACTGAGCTATATTTCCAGGCCTAACATGCTATTTTTCATCAGTATTATATCGTGGACAAAATTCATATTAGTAAATATAGAGGAATCTCATTCTTTTTAATGTTTGCTTGGTTTTCCATAGCGAGGATGTATAGTGTATGCAATCATATCCTTACCAGGGGGCTTATTCACGGAAACATTTGTTAATGTGCCTTTTTTGTGCCAAGATCAGCACAGCACAGGATACAGGGCTACAATGAATGGGGAGCAGGAGCTACTGCTCTCCTGGGGGAGACAGATACTAATTGAATACCCCAAGCCATGTTCAACTGGTGCCAGGTGAGGCAGTATGGGGGGACTTAGCTCAGGAGGCCAAGAAAGGCCTTTCCAGCCTCTATCTTAAGATGGAGGCACCTAGAAATCTAGTTCTAGGAATCTAAATAGAGAAGGAGGGGAATATTCTAGGTGAGGAAAAGAAAGAAAGGAACACTAGCTGGGCTAAAGCTGCAGAAATGAAGGCCAGTGTTGTGAGAGGAGGCTGGAGGTGGGGACCGGATTCGGCAAGGATTTGTTGGGAGTTTTAATTGAACCTTAAAAGTAACGGGGTGACATTGAAGTGTTGTAAGCAGAGGTGGAGCAGGGGTGATGGGACCAGAATGGCATTTTGGGAGAATCCCTTCAGCTGCAGTGGGGAAGAGGGATTGGAGGGGAGTAGACCAATGGGCAGTCCATTAGCGTCCAAAGGAGAGGTCACTGGAGCTTGGATTACAACAGTGATGATGGGGAAGGAGAGAAATGGACCAGAGAGAGCGAGGCAGGAGATAAAAGTGAAAGGACTGATGTTAGATTGGATGTAGGGTCAAAGGGGAGGAAAGGAGAGGGAAATGCCAGGGTGACTCCTACTTCCTGGAAATACGTTCCAGAGGAAGAGCAATAAAAAAGAATTGGGTTTCGGCTGTGGGAAGAGGTATGATGGGGTAGGAGACTAAGTTCGGAACATATTGAGATATCCAAGAGGTGTCCAGTGTCTTTTTGGTTCTCAGGGGAGAGGTGAGGCCTAAAGAGACAATTTGGGAGTCATTTACATGGAGATGATATTGATGCCCCTGGTACGGCTGAGATTACCCATGGAGGGTGTGTAGCCTGAGAAAGGAAGAGAGTGTAGACCAGCCATGGATTACTTTTAATAGAACTATAGAATAGTTCATGGCTGTGTTGTTGTGGACCTCAGAAACAGATTGGGACTTAATGTAAGTGACAAGAGGTCATAAGGAAGCCTGGACACACAGTGTCTAAGGCGCTCTCTTCTCACTGGAGGGCCAGGGACTGGAGATCTATTTCCAGCTCTTTGATCTGAGGCTAGACTCACCTTTTTTTACTTTTTTCATGTGGAGCCCAAGAATAATAGTACGCTTCTTTTCTACCCTGCATGGCCCATCAGGGGCAAATGAGATGGTGTATGTGAAAGTGCTTCCCAAAGGGTCATTTTCACAGAGGATTACAAGTGTGTTAGTCAGTTTTCTGTTGCTGTGATAAAATACCGGAGAGAAATCAGCTTCAATGGAGGAAATATTTATTTTTGCTTACAGCTTCACAGGTGTCAGCCCAGGGGTGCTCGGCTCCATTGTTTGTGGGCCTGGAGTGAGGCAGAATGTCATGGTGGGAAGCAGATGGCAGAGCAGGGAGAGAGAGACTTTGGGATAAGATATATCCACCAGGGCTACGCTCAGAGGACCTACTTCTTCCAACTAGGCCACACCTCCTAAATTAGGAATCCATCCATGGGTGAGATCGTGCCCTCGTGATCCAGTCACCTTCCAAAGGCTCTACCTCTGAACAGTGCTGCATCGGGGCGCCGCTTTCAACACGTGAATTTTGGGGGGACAGTCTGATCCAAGCCAAAATATCAAGGTTGCATTGTACCAGTGTGTTTAAATTTATTTCAGGGTTGAAGCAAAAAAAAAAAAAAAAAAAAAAAAAAAAAAAAAAATATATATATATATATATATATATATATATATATATATATATATATATATATATTAGCATATGCTGGGCTGACACAGAGCAAGAAAAAAAAATTGTTTGATTTTTTAAAATGTCTCCCTCAAATATTTTTACATTTTAGTTGAAGCTATTGTGCTCTTTTGTAGAGAATGATAGACAAAGTGATGTGATGAGGACCTGAGGGTCTGATGTGCTTCAAAGACGTGCAGAGCCAGGCAAGGTCCACAGAAGGGCGCCTCATGTGATCAAGAGGATTGAGAGCAATTTTTTTTTTTTTTGAGAGAGAGATGATAAAAAAATTAGGGCTTTTCATTCTTGAAAGGAGCGGGCTGAGAGAGGACTCTGATTGAAATTTGTAAAATAATGAAAATCATATGATAAAAATGTGAACTTATTAAATACCAGAGCATAAGAACTAGGAATAGCCTTATCAACCTAAAGAAATAGTTTTAGTACTGATGTAATTAGGGATAAAGGAACTTGCCTCAACATCATAAAGGCTGTATATGACAAAACCAAAGCCAACATCATATTGGAAAGAGAAAAACTGAAGGCATTTCCTCTAAAATCAGTAAGAGTTGATACTTGCTATCCCTACGCCAAAATGGTACTACTTGAAGTTTTTAGCCAGAGCAATTAGGCAAGAGTAGGAAATAATAGAAATAGAAAAGCAAGGAGTCAAATGATCAGTGCTCATAGATGATATGATCCTATACTTAGATGATCCAATAGGTCTACTAGAAGACTTCTAGAGCTGATAAACAAATTCAGCAAAGTAGCAGAATATAAAAATCAATATACAAAAATCAATAGCTTTTCTATACACCAATAATGAATCAGCTGAAAACAGTTTTATTCACAATACCCTCAAAAAATACCTAGGAATAAGTTTAACGAAGGAGATAAAAGACCTCTAAAATGAAAATTATAGAACACTGAAGAAAGAAATTGAAGAAGACATTAGAAGATGGAAAGACCTCCCATGTTCTTGGATAGACAGAATTCAGAAGACATTGGAAAATGAAAAGACCTCCCAGGTTCCTGGACAGGCAGAATTAATATTGTTACAATTGCCACATTACCAAGAGCAATCTACAGATTCAATACAGTCCCCATCAAAATACCAATGACATTCTTCACAGCACTAGAAAAAACAGTCTTACAATTCATATGGCGGGTGATCCTGAGCCAGGGTGGAGAATCCACCGCCCATTGGAGTCCTGTGCACAGACTCACAGGACCTTAATATAGGCTGCCACGGAACCCTGTCCGATGAGCATGCTGCGGTGGTACCTGTTCTAGCCAGCAAGCAGCTAAGCTAACCTCTGACCCGCCGGTATTCCCATGGCATGTCGAGAGTCAGGCGATGGGAACATTATGATCCAGAAGCATGATGGACGACATCACACTGGCAGTTCACAAAAGTGGCTTCTTTCATGTCTCACCGGTTCTCCAGCAGCCTGTCAGAGGGGCTCAATCCTACCTATGTCAACTATCTTGTACAACTATTAAAGTTCCAGTGGTTAGGCCGTTCACTTAAATGTGTACTGGGCACTTTCTGTTTATTTTAGAGTAAGTTGCTTTTTAGCCAGTCTATCAGGATATTCATAAGAAAGAATCATGTTTTGAAGCAGCAGCTCCAGTTGCTTTGTATATAGAATTTTGTTATGTTCAATAAATCTGTTTGGAGGAAAAAAAATCATAGGGAAGAATAAAAGACGCAGAATAGCCAAAAACAAGCAATAAGAGCAATGCTGGAGGCATTGTAATACCCAATTTCGAATTATACTACAGAGCTGTAGCAACAAAAACTGTGTGGTTCTGGCATTAAAAACAGACATGTAGATCAAGGGAATAGAAGAGAAGACACAGCGACAAATCCACGAAGTCATCTGATCCTGTACAAAGGTGTCAAAAACATATGTTGATGAAAAGATAGCCTTTTAAACAAATGGTGCTAGGAAAACTGTTTATATGTAGAAGGGTAAAACTAGATACCTATCTATTGCCCTGCACAAAAGTCAACTCAAAATGGATCAAAGACCCAGGAATTAGATCAGAAACTCTGCAACAGCTAGAGAAAAACATAGGGTCAGGCCTCTAACATACAGGAATAGGAACAGAATTCCTTAGCAAGACTCCTAAAGCTCTGGATATAAAACCAAGTATTAGTAAGTGGGATGGCATAAAAAGTTGGGATGACATTAAAAAGTTTCTGCCCAGCTAAGAAAATAAGAGTGTGAAGAGAAAGCCTATAGAATGGGTGGAGATCTTTGCCAGTTAGTCTTCTGACAGAGGATGACTATCTAGAATATATAAAAAACTAAAAAACCTTAATGACAAGATGACAACAACAAAAAACATCCAAATGAACAACTAGGCCAATGAACTAAACAGACATTTTCAAAAGAAGAAATACAAGTACATGAAAAAGTGTTCAATATCTTCAGCAATCGGAGAATGCAATCAAAACCATACTAGTTTCAATTAGAATGTCAATTCTCAAGAATACTAATAATAGACACAGGTGAGGATGTGGGGAAAAGACGCACTTATGTTCTGTTGGTGGAGCTGTAAGTTAGTACAACTGCTATGGAAGTCAGCCTGGAGGTTTTTCAAAAGACTAGGAATGGAACCACCACATGATCAAGCTATTCCACTCCATGGTATTTATCCAAAAGAATTAAAGTCAGCATACTGTAGTTGATACATGATACCCATGTTTCTAGCAGTGCAATTCACAATAGCCAAGTTATAGAACCAGTCTAGGTGTTCACCAACAGATGAATGAATAACGAGGTATCTACATACACAGTAGAGTTTTATTTAGCCATAAAGAATAGACTTATGTCATGTACAGGAAAATGGATGGACTTGGACAACATTATGTTAAACTAAATAGGCCAGACTCAGAAAGTCAAGGGTGATTTATTTTCTCTCCTATGTGGAACCTGGAGAGAAAAAAAGGGATTTCATGAAAATAGAAGGAAGAACAGTAGGGTAGAGGAAAGATATTGAAGGGAAAGAGGAGGGGAGAGCAAGGGGAGGTTGTAATTGATCAAATTACATTCTGGGCATGTATGAAGAGGTCACAATGAATTCCACCGTTATGCATAATTATTATACACTAATAAAAACTCAAAAAGAAATTGTTTTAAGGCAAAGTAAAAATAGCACTTTTTATGCAGGAATAGTAAACTTACTACTCTAAAGTTTGCTGGGACTAGAATCAAGTATTCTAAGAGAAAGACTTGTATTGTTAGAGGCTAAACTCATAGCAGGTTATAAGATAAAATAAAAACTATTTGGTCAAATCCCCTAGTCCTGGAGGATCTTAGCCTAGGGAGCAGCCATGAAACTTTCCTGTCTCTGTGTGGCATCCTTGTCCACATCCTGAGTGGGCATGTTGGGGAGGTGGAGAGCTACAGACCTGTCTTCTATCAGGACCTTTCCCCCTCTGGACAGATCTGGTGGGAGGACGACAGGCAGGGCGACCTTTGCAAGCATCTCTCTTCTCCCTTGGAATTTGAGTGGCAAGATGTCACCTACAAGACGAGGGTGTTTTTTGCTCTCTGTGTGATTTTGAAGGTTCTTGTTATCATTAGAAACCCTTAAAAAAGGTCAGTACTGGTGCCAGATGAGAAAAACCATGGGGACTGGTTTCTTATAGCTTCTCATAGGTTTAGGATTTAAGAGAAGAGTATTTCCCTGAGATTTCCTTTCAGGCTAGTCATTGCAATTCACGATGGCCGGAGAGGAGACGGAGATCAGGGGAGAGAGAGAGTACCTCTTGCCTAGAGGGCTCTGTGAGTTCTACGTGTCTCTCTTGGGAATCTGACTCCAGCAGCTGGTTACCACAGCAGCAGGAAGGAAGAACTGATAAATACTCTCCTATTCCTCCACAGCACAGATGAACCATTTCACCACATCACGCAACCTTGCCCGACCCTATTTCCCATGTGCTTTCGTGGAAAGAGAGTGGCCGGGAGCCAGGCAGCCCTGGATGTGAGTTTGGGCTTTGCCACTGCTTAGTTGCCTGACCTGTTTCCAGTCCATAAAATGGGGATAATGTTAACCCCCTCGCCACTGAGATGCGATGAAGACCACATGGGAGATTTGTGAGACACTTAGTATAGTACCTGGCACATGGCAGAACCTAAGTAAGTACCAGCTGCTAGTACCCTCCACTCTGAGGAGACTGGTAGGCTAAAGGCTTTGGGTTATCAGGGACCAGGATGTGCTGGGCTCACCACTGTCTGCTGGGCTCCCGGCGCTGAGGAACGGATCTCTCTGTATTTCTGTGCATCAGGTTGTTCCTTTTCTGTGCCAGTTATTTCTATTCAGGGCTCATTGAAGGCTCATTTGCTCAG
Organism: Graphiurus murinus; assembly: GCA_004027655.1. Lineage (NCBI taxonomy): Eukaryota > Metazoa > Chordata > Mammalia > Rodentia > Gliridae > Graphiurus > Graphiurus murinus. The sequence goes on from PVLC010015112.1 coordinate 16,652, forward strand.
TGAGAGTCGCTCTCTTCTCAGAACTCGGACGGCGCACAGTTCAGCCCTCAGACAGCCTTCAATTTGCACAGTTGTCTTGTTTCATTGTACGTGTTAGTCTTCTCCTTCCGTGATGTCCAACACACACTTAGTGAACACCAACCATGGCCCTGGATTGGAGACGCAACCAGGCAGCCAATTCCATAGACTCAGCGCCTTTGTCTGATAGCGTTTCACCTGTCGGGGGCTCAGCACAGAAAAGTGCCTGTCCAGCCTCAGACCTGAGGGTCACCTCCTGTCCTCCTGTGCTGCTTTTGACACATGACACAGTGAGGTGCTTGGCAGGCACCCCTCACTTCAGGTCCTGGGGTGTATTTGCAAGCGCCAGAATTCCTTTCTCATTCCTGGTAGCTTTGTGTTGACTTAGAAAGCTGTGCAGGAGGTCTGTATTGTTGCTGATTGGTCTCAGAAAAAAAACAAAAAACACACAAAACAAAACCATAAAGCAGTGCTCAGAATATATTTCCTTTCCAAGAAAGGCAGCACTCGCGTGTCAATTGGTGCCACTTTTATGTAACATAAGGAGGCTGCTGGAAAGATTTTCCTTCCTTTCCTTTTGTTCTGAAGATTGCAAAAGTCAGCGGTAGGAGCTGGGACAGGTCTGCTGAATGTCTGCCCCTTTCTTCTCTGAAGAAGGCTTCCGGAGCAATGCCTTTCTGAAGGCAGGGTGGGGACCGGCTGCAGCACAGCCTGTCTCCTGCTTTCCTTGCTGCTCCCTCAGGTGTGCCCTGGGGCACATTCCAGGCCACCTTCTCAGTTCTGAAGGAACTGGGAACCCCTGTGACCCCCCCCCCCCCCACCCTGGGGCTCTCATGTCAGAGTCCAAAACCTAGTGCTTCCTATAGAATGGCTCCCGTTTCAGCTTATACAATTTCTGATTTATTTATTTAATTTCTATCCTCTCCTTGAAAGGTTAGTATTATTATTATTTTTTTTAAGTTTAAAATAGCCACGAGGAGACCTTGTGATCTTCTTCCCACTGACCCAGATAGTTTCAGAGCAGATATTTTAAGAGACCGACAGCGACTTCTCATCTGGGGACAGAGGCCGGCTCTCAGGAGCCGATCAGCTAAATGTAATAATAAAATATTAATCCTATTTCCCGCACATGAAACTCTCTTCTTTTTTCCTTACCTTTCTGAACCTTACTCATCCTTCGCTGTGCTGTAGAAAAAGCCTCAGACTCGGGTTCAACTCTGACTTACAACCTCTCTGACCTTGAGCGAGTCACTTCATGTCCTTGAACCTTGGTTTCTTCACCTGTGAAACTGGGATGCTGGGATCTCATTGAATGAGAGCTGTACACACAGTAGGTATACAGAGAATTCTGGCACACACAGACTAGGCCCCAAAGAAATACCTATCAAACTCTAGAAAGTACAATTTGGGTAGTAGTCTTGGGATAATTATTCTCTCCTTATCTTTGAATTTCAGTATTACCAAGTCTATCAACACCATGCAGTTTAATGACTGTAGTAGTCTCTGTACTTAGTCTTTAATATGTGTCTAATTTTTCCACATCCCCCTCTGGTGGATAAGTTGTTGCAGAATAGTCCTGGGCTTTTTTTTTTTTTTTTCCTTGCATTGACGTTGCAATAATAGACACTTATTCCTTGATAATTGATTGGCAGAGAACCTTACCCATTTAACGGAATTGGGGGTTTTAGCACAATACAGGTCATTCTCTCTGCCTTCCTCTCCATAGTTTCCCTGCTCTCTGCTAATGGGGAGATAGCGGGAAATCTTTTAGATGGTCATTATCTTGTCAATCTGTGGCTTCTCATCAAATATGTGCTAGATGTGTATGTGATGATACTGCAGACCTGCCCTGGAAAAGAAAGTTTGTTTGGATTCTTTACTCACAGTGAGAATGGGCTTTTCCTGAGTCGGCTTTGTTCCTTCCCACAGACAGGTCTGAGGAGGGCCACTGAGCCCCGTGTGTGCCTGATCAGGCCGCCGGCTCCTCTGCTGGGACACTGAGGTCTACAAAGAAGTCCTTTGCCCCCCTCTTCTGGCTCTGGTGACAGGTTCTCAGTGGGTATAATTCTTTTTTTCTTTTTTTGGTACTAGGGATTGAACCTCAGAGCTATAACCCCAGCCCTTTTTATTTTTTTTCTTTTGAAACAGGGTCTCACTAGGTTGCTGAGAGTCTCACTAAGTTGCTGAAGCTGTCCTCGAACCTGCAATCTCCTGTCTCAGCCCCCCAACTACTGGGATTACAGGCAGGGGCCACCATGCCTGGCTTTGGTGGATTGAATAGTGGCCCAAAGAGCCTGTGTTCTTTGTGTAAGAACATCATGCCCACCTGTCATGTAGCTGGAGAGCGGCGGTGCCAGGAACCCAGCCTGGCTGTGTGGCTTCAGAGCCCACACATGCACACGTTGTGAGCACTGCCTCCGCTCTAAAACCGGGCTGCCTGCGTTTCCCATCTCTCCTGGGGAGTTCAAGATGTTTTCCCGTCGCCTGACTCAGTCATGTTTGCTTTGCCGTAAATAAGTAATTTAGTTTAAGGAGTAGAATTAAAAATCCTTTTAAGAAGAAATATTTATACTTATTACGTCCTACCATGAGTTTTGGTTTGGCAAAAATCAGAACTAATTAGAACTAAAATTAGAGCTAATACCTCCAATCTGCTGTTGATCTTGGAAAGGATGTAGCTCAGAGACTCAAAAGATAATTGGGAGCGTATCAGTCAATGCAGGCAAGTCTAATAACTTCCTCAGTTTGCCCAAGATGTCAGAGCCAAGCAAAATATCTGCTTATTGCTCGGTGTGGTGGTATATGCCTATAATACCAGTACTTGGGAAGGCTGAGACAGGAGGATGGCAGGTTCGAGGACAGCCTCAGCAGTGTAGTGAGACTCTTAGCAACCTAGTGAGACCCTGTTTCAATACAAAAAATAATTTAAAAAAAGGGCTGGAGTGAAGCTCGAAGGTAGAATGCCCTTGCGTTCAATCCCCAGTAACACACACACACACACACACACACACACACACACACACACACACATTTCTCTTTTTAAGTAAGGGAAATGTGCAGAAATGAAAGTGCAACATTGTCATAGGACCAGGCTCACAAGTCCCATGTGACTAAGACCCGATATTGTTAATAATAGCTTGAACCGTAGACATGTTCTTGGACATGTGCAATTTCCACAGATAATATGCAATTCGGCTTTTAAGTTCTTTGCTCTTCTTTTCTCCACTGATTTCTGTTCTTGCCCTCCTCCTCGAAATTAACTTGGGTTCACTGTCTCTTGACCTCTCATCGCACTTCCTGCTAGAATCACACTCTTGTCCTGATTTACATCCTGTTTCCTATGGAGGTCTATTTGCATGCTTCATTTCATCTCTAGTAAAGGAGAGTTAACTAATTACAAGACAAGATGGCAAGTGCAGGCCATATTTAACTATTCTTTGCATAAATCCCAGAAGTGTTCTTTGCATACAAAGTGAGGATATGTGTCTTGTCTGATTGTGATGAGCTGAGTTCGGGCAGAATCTCCTCTTAATATTTGCAGCATGATGTTGCGGGTTTCTGCGACCCCGGGGCCCTGGTTTCCGTTGTGTGGCACTGGACAAGTTACTTATCCTTTTGTGAATCTTCAATACCTCTCTAAAGCCGTGTGATGAATCAGAGATCAATGGTCTGAATGTTTGTGTCGTCCTTCCCACCCCCCATTCACATATTGAAATAGCTGGGGTCTTTGGGTGATGATCAGATCACGAGGCAGAGACGTCACCAATGAGATGGATGGTCTTAGGAAAGAAGCCACAGGAGCTGCCTTACCCCTTCCACCACGTACCACTCGGGATGCCGTGAGCAGAAACCCCGCTGTGAAGGAATGGGCCTCACAAGACACCAATCTGCCAACGTCCTGATTGTCTTAATGTGCTTTTATGGGTGCGTTATAGTCTTACATTGTAACATATATCATAGTGATAGTGGCATACATGCACACAGCACTTGGTGGGCTTTCCCCCAGCTCCCTCCCCATAATGCCTTGGCTTTGGACTTCCCAGTCTCCAGAACTGTGAGAAATAAGTTTTTGTTTATAAGCCAGCCATGTTTTGTTATAGTATCCCAAAGGGGTTAAGATGAGGTCTTTTGTGTGTGTGTGTGTGATACTGGGGATTGAACCCAGGGGTATTCTACTTCTGAGCTACACCCCCCAACCCTATTTTATTTTTATTCTGGAACAGGGTCTCACTAGGTTGATGAGAGTCTCACTACTTGCTGAGGCTGTCTCCTTTAACCTGCCATCCTCCTGTCTCAGCCTCCCAAGTACAGGGATTACAGGCATGCACCACCATATATATATATTTTTATGTGTGTATATTATATATATATATATATTTATGTGTATATATATATATATTTGTGTGTGTGTGTGTGTGTGTGTGTGTGTGGTACTGGAAATTAAATCCAGGGGCATTCACCTCCGAACTATAGCCCCAGTCCTAGTTTTTATTCTTTATTTTGAAACAGGGTCTCACTAAGTTGCGAAGGGCCTTACTGAGCAGCTGAGCCTGGCAGTGAACCCGGATCCTCTAGTTTCAGCCTCCCAAATGCTGGGATTACAAGTGTGTGCCACTGTGCCCGGCTCTGGTATAATTTTGTTTTTTTGGTGTGTGTGTGTGTGTGTGTGTGTGTGTGTGTGTGTGTGTGTGTGTGTGTTACTGGGGATTGAGCCAGGGACATTCTACCTCCAAGCTATACCCCCAGCCCTATTTTTTTATTTTTGTTCTGAAACCGGATCTCATTAGGTTGATGAGAATGTCACTACTTGCTGAGGCTGTCCTCGAACCTGCCATCCTCCTATATCAGCCTCCCAAGCACTGGGATTACAGGTATATGCCACAATGCCTGGCTTGGTATAAAAAATTTTTAGGATTCTACTTCAGATTATTTTTATAGTTGAAATTATAAGAACATTCCTTACTTCTTTCTCTTCTCTCTCTTCTCTTCTCTTCTTTCTCTTCTTTTCCCTTCTCTTATACTAGGGATTGAAACCATGGGCATTCTACCTCTGAGCTATACCCCCAGCTCTTTTTTTCTTTTTAATTTTGAAACAGGTCTCACTAAGTTGCTGAGGGGCTCACTAAATAGCTGAGGCTGGCCTCGAACCTGTTATCTTCCTGTCTCAGCCTCCCAAATACTGGGATCAAAGGTGTGTGCCACTGTACCCAGCTGAACATACTTTTAGAACAGTAATTCAAAAATATCACTAAAGCCAGGCCTCTTCCATGTTTACGTTTGAAATTGAGAGCCTCCTCTATTCAAGGTAAAACATACATACATATAATCTTTGCCTTCGGATTCATACATGTATCCCATTGATACACAGTCCTTGTGACAGCTCACCATGTTGAATATTCTGAACTTTCCTTGATAAAACCAATTCTCTTATTCATAAAATTAAGATGGTTCATTTTAATTCAAAAAATGCGGCCAAGAAATACAGTGACCTCTCCTATGTCCTAATCATGTAAATCGTGTTAGTTGTTTGGTCGATAAGAGCTTTTATTTTCCAGTTTCTGGCTCTGAAATAGAGGAATTGGTTGGTTGGTTTCAAACACCTTCTTCTTCCCCTGAAACGACATTTCCCCAGATGACACCTGAGTCCTGGCAGCACAATCTGAGGCGGTGCAGGTGGACCAGGGCTTCCAGCAAGTCTCTGTGTGGGCCTGTGCGCTGGGGTCCCTCCCTCTACAGCGTCCATCAGGGCAGGGCGTGAACGCGTGAGGGAAGCCCTGGGTTCTCTGGGCTAGAAGAGTGTTTCACGCTTCGCCTTGGTATGGCTTGTATGTTCCAGGTAAGCATAAGAACGTCTTAGAATTCTTGAGTGTGTTTGAAACAGACAGAGGGAAAATTCAAATCTATTTAAGATTCAGCAGACCGTTCAGAAGCATAAGTTTTCAGGCAAGTTACCACTGGTCAATGATTTTTACATAATAAAACACCTTTATGGTTTCTTCTGATTACCTAAGTAGTTTTCCTTGATAACAAAAGAGACATATACATAAAAGTATAGAGAATAAAATAAAAGTCATCTAGAATGTCACCACTTTAAGATATCTAATTAACACTTTTATAAACTTACATATACTTCTCCCTAGGCATGCACATGGCTTGCAAAGAGATAATGTTCTAAGAGTAGGATGTAATAAATCCTGTTTCATTGTAAAGCCTTAAAAAAAATCCCTTTCATTCTTTCTCTCTCAAAAAAGGAGGTATTATTAACTTCCAGATGTGTGTGTGTGTGTGTGTGTGTGTGTGTGTTGTGTTTGTGTGTTACTGAGGATTGAACCCGGAAACATTCTACCACCAAGCTATACCCCCAGACCTTTTTTTTCTTGTGGTACTAGGGATTGAACTCAGGGGCATTCTACCTCTGAGATATACCCCCAGCTCTATTTTTTATTCTTTCTTTTGAAACAGGGTCTCACTTAGTTGCGAGTGCCTCACTAAGTAGCTGAGGCTGGCCGCGAACCCGGATCCTCTTGTCTCAGCCTCCCAAATGCTGGGATTACAAGCTTGCAGCACCACACCTGGCTCCCCCTGACCTTTTTATGTTTTGTTTTGAAACAGGATCTCACTAGGTTGCTGAGAGTCTTACTACATTGCTGAGGCTGTCCTTGAACCCTGGATCCTCCTGTCTTAGCCTGGAAAGTACTAGGATTACAGGCATGCGCCACCACACCTGACCAGGTATGTATCTTTATATACTTTTATCTATGTTGATAAATACACACTCATATATAATCTTATATATGTAAAAATAATTACATACATATATAATGGCATATGGAATAACATAATTTTCACTTAATATGTCATAAAGAACTCTTGAAGTCATGGATATAACTCTAATGTATTATTTGTTATTAGATAGTCCAATGTTTTCCAACACAAATGACTCATAATTAATTCAACCATTTCCCAATTCATGAGCAAGCCTTTTCAAGTTTTTGCCATTCCAAACTCATAGTTGTTTAATGAACTGACATTCATAATGCCGAGTCCCTAAGTTTTCCTTTTTCAATTTCTTATCCTGATATTTTTGGGAGGTCAGTTATTAACCTGCTGTCATGATTGCTTATAAAGCCAATATAATATTTAGGTTCTTCTTGGAATTATTATTTAGCAATACACAGGGGTTATATATGGTTCCTTTTTGTCCTCTTTAAATCAGACCCTCTCAATATGGTGGTCAGATCATGTTTCCAGCGTGGGGAGATACACACTAAATACTTCCGTTGGGAAACTATTGCTGCTGCAGAGAGGTTCCGTGTGGCTGACGTGGCATCACAGTATACAGTGTCTGCCAGCTGTGAGTAATAGCAGGCTGTCACGATGGGATGGAGCAGAAGCAGCAGCAGCAGCAACTTCTGATTTAGGGGCAGAAGATGTAAGTACTTATTTGCACCATTAACCAATTAACCCGGACCAAACTCAAACTGAAGAATGCTAAGAGGGGATGTAATTCTCACTGGAGACCCTCTGGCAGATTCAGTTGAGAAGTATTTGGTCTTAACCAGAGGAGAAAGGCACTGAGCCAGCACATGGTTTCAGCAAAAGGAAGAACTTAACAGGGTCTTGTATTAAAAAAAAAAAAACAAAACCCCAAAACAAACAAACAAACAAACAAAAAACCTGTCTTCAACCGGGTGAATGCTGCTTTCAAACCCTAACTCTGTAGCGTGCTCGCATACCCTGGCAGGGGCTGTCCCTGGTGGGGTGGAATGCATGGCTAATGTGCATGTGATTCCAACTTACAAAAAAAGTTGAAGCAAGTTTGATTATGATAAGATGAGAGGAGGCTTAGCAATTACAGTGTTTGGGGGAAAGGAGAGAGCCTGTTAAATATTTTAAGGAGGCTTCAAGCTGGTTACAGCTGACTTAGAGGCTACGTGGAAACTTCTGATCTCAAACTGTCCAGATGACTAGGGGCATGGTGCCTGCCAACTCCGTGACAAACGAAACCCTGGCACGCTTCCCTTTAGCAAGAGGTGGCTTCCACCCTGGAAGTCATGTCCAGGACTCCTGGTATTTTCTGAGTACATAAGCCATGTGTTCATGGGTTCATTTTTTTTTAAATTTTATTCATTTTGTTGAGACTTCATTCTGATGCTGCACGAGACCTTAGACCACCAGAACCCCGAGAAAAGTGAACTTCCTGACCAACAGGTATTTCTGATTGCCACCTCTGTGCTGAGTACACCTACGTGAACAGGTGGAGGAGGTGGCTGTCCCTGTGGAGTCTGTGCCTCAGCAGGGAGAAAGGTGCTAATGGGAGAGGCATGAACACTGGGCTGGGAGACTGGAGACCTGGCTGTGGGTCTGGGCATTGAGCCCATGAGCCATATGGCACTCCAGGCTTTGGCTTCTGTGCTCTGAAATGGATGCACTGGTTGGGCAACCTCTTGGGTAGTCGATTCGTCACCTCAGGCAAGTTTTCCCCTGGCTCAACAGCTTCTCACATAGCTCTGGATTTTCTCCACATCCAGTTTGGGGATTGTTGCTTTACTTATGCAAGAGATCTCACCTGTCACCAACCAGGTCTCCTCAGATGGTGATATTCTGTAACAGAAACTGGAAGAATCCTTCTAGATGGGCCCACTTATAATATGAAATTGGTAGGAGGAAAGGTTGCTTTTTGGAAAGATGTACTAAAGGTTGTGATTCTATAACAACTCATCTTAAATCTTTCTTTCCCTCCCTTTCTCCTTTCTTCCTTCCTTCCCCTTTTTTTCTCCCTTTGTTTCTTCCTGAACCAGGGACTGAACTCAGGGGCATTCTACCTCTGAGCTACACCCCCATCCCTATTTTATTTTTAATCTTGAAACAGGGTCGCACTAGGTTGAGAGTCTCACTACTTGCTGAGGCTGGCCTTGAACCTGCCAACCTTCTGTCTCAGCCTCCCAAATACTGAGATTACAAGTGTGCATCACTGCTCCTGACTCAGGCTTCTATTTTCAAATAGTGACTGGAACAAGTACCTTTCACTGCTGCTGACTTTTGAGGGAAAAACACAACGACCTGACACTAATGAAAATGAAATTACTTAAAGTACTTAACATAGGTGTGACCTACATGTTTAAGTGTGAAAGAAAGCGAATGGAGTTGAAAAATCAGGCAGATTGTGGTTTCAAGTAATATTGAAAATACCCCCGACTGCTGACTGTGGTGCCTCTTGACCTCTGAGGCTTGTCACCATCCACTCATTCATTTTTGATGTTGGAAATTGTGGGAGTCTCATAACAAATTTTTGTTGTTGCTTTTTTATTCTGTTTTTGGCAGCACTAGGGATGAAACCCAGGGGGCGCTCTACCACGGAGCAACACCCTCAGCCATTTTTATTTTTTTTATTTTGGGACAGGGTCTCATTAAGTTGCCCAGACTGGTCTTGAACTTGCGATCTTCCTGCTTTAGCCTCTCGAGTTGCTGGGGAGGCATGTGTCACCATGCCCAGCTAAGTGTTGGTTTGTTTTTGCTGTTTTTGTTTTGGTTGTTGTTGTTTTACAGTACTGAGGATTGGACCTAGGGCCCATTGTTTGCTAGGTAAGCACTCTACCACTGACTTTCCCCCTGCCCTCATAACATGATTAATAAAATGGTGGATAAAATAGATTTCTTTAGCATAATTAACTTATATGTTTTTCCCTCATCAATCTTGCCTAGCTTAACTCACAGAATTATCTACATGGACATACCTACATCTCTTGCTGCCCCTCTCCTTTCCCAGAGCCAGAGGAGAGCTTCCTGACTTGGCACAAATCCTTTCTCTTGGACCATCCGTCCCCATCAGCCTCTCAGGGAACACTGTGTTCATCACTCAGCCACTGGGTTCCTCTTGACTTTCGGCATCTTCTTTATACTGGCTTTCTTCCTTGAGTTAAAATACGTTCAAGTGCCTCCCATTTTATGCCTGCCAGCCAACCAACCAATCATCCATCCATCCATCCATCCATCCATCCATCTATCCATCCATCTATCCATCCATCCTTCTAACCATCCATTCAACCAACCAACCAACCAACCAACCAACTAACCAACCAACCAACCAACCAACCAACCAACCAACCAACCAACCAACCATCCATCCACTGGTGAGCAAACACAAGCCCTCCTCACTGTCTCTCCCTTTCCTGACCCTCCCGCCAACCCTATGGATCCCGGCAGACGCTTCCAAGTTCTTAGATAGCTTGATCTCTGACTCTGTGTGTTCTCTTTACCTCTTCCTCTTTATTGCCACTCTCCTCCCTTGGTGCTATTTCAACTCTACTTTCTCAGTCTGTGTGGACTTTCATTTCTATGCTTTGCACCTTAAACTGTTATTCTTGATGTGAAGTCTGGCTCATCCTTGACAATCTCATGCATAGCTAGGATTTCAATGATGACCTGTGTGCCGATAATGCCTACATCAAAGCACATGCCAATCTTCAGGAAAGAAGCGGTGGAGAAACACTGCTTGTGGCAGATGTCTGTCTTCTTAGACTTCTCTCAGGAGCCCCTGACTCACAGTTGCCACCTCAGACTCCTCCAGTACATTGTCTCAGAGGCCACCCGCCTCACTGTGACCTGCCCCAAGCTCACCTTTCTTCTCCACTGCATCTCCCAGTAAAGTGAATTTCAATGTTGACCAGGCCGAGCTGCATCACCATCTAGTCACCAGGCCGATGCTGTGTGAGCCCCACCAACTCGGGCATCCTGTTCATCCTGCCTTCTCACTATCTCTTGGGGACGCCCTCTGCTCCCCTCCCTCTCCCTCTCCTCCTCCCTCTCCCCCAGTGTTTTAATTTGGCCTGCACTGATTTAAGGAGGATGATGGTAACTCTCTCCTGAGGCTCACCTGCCTGCAGCCTGGTGTGCCCAAGCCATTCTCTATGTTGCGACTTTGTGATTTTGTGAAATGCCAACTTGATCTTGTTATCCACTTGCTTTGATCTTCCCGAAGCCCCTCGTGGTTTTCCGTCAAGATCCAAAGCCCCCACGGCCCAGTCCTGACTTGATGGACTTCCCTTCTTTATGTCGCTGAGTGCGGACTCTCCTCCAGCCTGAGCCAACGTGGTGGGACACTAGAACCCACTCAGCTGAACCCCCTGCATGCCTGGGGTCATCTTGATTCCTCTTCTAGATCTACTCCTTTCTCCCAACTCACCCAATTGAGTCCTAATTATCCAGCAAGTTGCAACAAGAGCTTTCTCCCATAGTAAGCCAATCTGTATGGAACCTCTACCCTAACACTCATCATGGCCGATGAAAGACTTTAGTTTGTTTCTTTCTCCAGTCGATAGTGAAGACCTATGCATCAGAATTTCATTTTTCATTTCTATCCTTCTAATGCTTACACCAGCACGAGGCACATAATAGTTAATTAATTAACTCTTATTGAATGACTGGGGGAACAGAGAGCCTGCTGCAGCTCTAGGTTGCTTCTGTTATGTCAGGCAAACCAATGAGAAGCATTCCTCTTCCCAGTCATTCAAGTGTAAGTTCTGGGACAAGCTTTGTGGACATGTCTCTGGGTATGCGCTGACAGCTGGGTTAATCACCATGGCACAGGAGATACCAACTCCCACTAGCCAGGTCTGAATTTTGTGCCCATTCTTAGAACAGGAGGACAGGGTTGCTCCCACACATGATATATAGACTGAGAAGGGGCAGGGAAACTAATGACTTATGGCTGGAAGCCAGAGGATCAGACGTAGCAGATACTCATCACGAGTATGTGCAAATGACCTGGGTGCAGGAGAGAGCTGGGCCTGCACTCCTCTTTTTCCTGGCTGGGCGAGGCAGCTAGCTAGCCTGGTCTCTTCTTTGTGTTCTAGGCTCAAACCAGGCAACATAAAGCCGCTGAGGATGCTGTGATTGCCCCAGGCCTTCCTTTGATCGGAGCCCATGCCAGCCCCTCCCACCCAGGGCCCCTCTCTCTCATTCTCCTCCTGTCTTGGGGACAATGCGCTCTACCCTTGAGGTCTCAGTTGAGATGGGAAGCCTTTCTGCTGAGAAGCCTTCTCACACTAGCTGTGACACATTAATGTCACGGGGCACAGAGTGTGTAGGAATACCTGTAAGCAGGTTTGTGCAGAAGCTACATCCCAGAAGCAATGTCGGAAGGGCAGTGTTTACTCAGCGTGCAGAGAATCAACAATGTTCACTTATGGGAAGCACCCAGGAAACAGCGGTCTCTGCAGTCTCCTTTGAGAGGGTTGCTTAGAAAAGAAACTTCTCCATCATCTTGTCATGCCCTTCAATGTCCTCCAGAAACTGAAGGTTGAACTTTTTTTTTTGGCATCAGAAGTGGCTTCTATGGAAATTGCCCCGAGGTGCTAAATTCAGCATTAGAACAGAACTCCTGGGGAGCTCTGCACAATCTGCAGGCACTTATTCCAGACTGAGAGAACAGGGGCTGTGCGCCACCGAGACACGTGTACGCGTCCCCACAGCGCTATTTCTGTCCCGGGAACAGTGGGCAGAGGAGTAGAACACACCACGGAGTGGTAGGAAACTTTGTTGGCTGACAAATGGGGTGAGGAGAAAATACAGAAATTAATCTTCGCGTTCTTATTTTTACCATTAAATATCTACCTGCCTACCCATCTATCATCAGCCTGAATGAATCTATTTATATGGGCCGATCACTTTGAAGGTTGTAATCATTGTATTCACACGGAGTGGATTTTTAGGTAATTGCATCTTTTTTTGTGTTAAATAAAGCACATGGCTATTACTAAGCAGTATGCTTTTTTTTTTTTGAACAAAAGCATAGGACTTGAAGTCCTGTGATTGATTCTCCTCCATTTGATGACTAATACTGAGGCACTGTGTGAATTTGGAGAGATCTCTTACCCTTTCTGGTCTTGCTTTTATTGCTCCTAAAATGGACAAACTCTGCTGATGCGCTGGGCAATGAAAATATTAAGCCAAGCATAAGTGTCTCTGGGGAAGGCGGACTGTGATTGCAGGGGATTATTATGATGGAGAAAGGGCAGGATCAATATTAGAAACAATAACCTCTGATTCAATTATAAGCCAGGACCAAAAGTATAGGCAAGGTAAAACTTCAATAGGAACTGCTAGGATACAAGCTAAATAAAAACATATACCCTGAGCAGCCTCGAAAGGAACTTTTCTGCTATGCTTTTATCTTATTTATTTTTAACTAATTTTTTTGTGTGCATTGTAATTATATATAATAGTGTGATTCTTGGTGGCATATTCATACATGTTTGTACCATAATTTGGTCAATTTCATTCCCCAGTCCCTCCCTTTGCCCTCATCTCTCCCCCTGCCTGGTTACTTCCCTCTACTCCACTGGTCTCCTTTTTATTCTCATTGGGTCCCCCGTTTATTCCCTCTTGCTTCCAAACACATGACTCTGAACCTTTTGGGTCTGGCTTAGTTCACTTAACATAATGCTCTCAAATTCTGTCCATTTTCCCGCCAAAGACATAAATCCATTTTTATGGCCGAAGAAAACTGCATTGTGTATATACACTGCACTTTCTTTATCCATTCATTGCTGACAGGCACCTGGCTGACCTCATAATGTGGCTATTGTGAATTGGGCTGCTCTGAGCCTGGGTGAGTGCCACGCGCTTTTAAAGGGACAGCAAACTTCCGTGGACTGCTGACCACGTGCAGGTACTTTGCTACGTGCTTCTCTTAGATCATACATTCATTCATCCTTCACATTTTAATTGAGCATCTGCTACATGTCCTGAGCAGTACTTGACCCCATTTATTCTACAAGAAGATATCTATTCTTATGCACTCACTTAACAAAGGGGGACACTTAGCCTGAGGGATTGAGTTCTGACTGCAAAGCTTGAGCTCTTAACCTCTGTACTCTACCATACACTTTAGCTTTGGATACAGTTTAGCTTGTTAGTTGACCTTGAACAGAATGCAAGAAACCTGGAAGAGAGAAAGGCAAAGATTTATGGAAAACAAAAGAAAACAAAACTACTCCTGTACTTAACAGGCGCGCCCTTTGGTGTCTTCCCACATATCATTTCATCTATATCACAGCCCTTGGAAGCACTTTTTAGATTTCATCTTGAAGATGAAGAATCGGAGCCCGATAGAGACTGGATGCTTTGTCCAAAGGCACCATGGCTGCAAAATAACAAAGTAAAACTAAATCCAGGTTTCACCTCTGACATTCCTTCCTCTGGACCTTTGCTCCTCCCCCCAAATAATCAAGATGGGAAGTTTTACAAGGAAACAAAAATAAGCTTAGGGGCGTGTCACCTGGAGAGGAGAAGGCTGGCATGGTGGCTGTTTCCTTTCTTCAGACACTCCAGGGACTGAGTCTCATTTGTGTGAGATCCATCAGGAAGGGCATCTTGACTCTCAAATATTGGGATGTGTTTCTGTGAGGAGCCTGAGAGCCTACCTTCCCCGAAGAGCAAAAGCTACCTGTCTTAGGTAAAACGAGAGAACCGCTGTACACCTGGGGACCATGAAGGATCTTACATAAGATAGGTTATTTATCCAGCAGACGGTGGGTCTGGCATTGAGAGAGCCGTGTGGGGGTGAGGGCCTTGGCTCGCCTCTGCTGGCTTGGACTCTGCTTCACCTGCAGGGCTGGATTCTCGCCAGAGACTCTTTCCAGCTCGTCGGCTCTGTGCGTCGTCTGAGTGTCTGCTCTTGTTCAGAACGCGTCTCTGAACCTGCCCAGCAATGGCAGGGCGTGCAGGGTCCCTGTGTGTGAATGTTCCTCCTGTGTGTGTCTGTCTCATTGCTGATAGGAAATTTCTTTGACATCTCAGGCTTTGTCTTAAAAATTAATGCAAATTGGAATCTCACCCCCAAACATTTGTACTTGCTTAAGATCAAAATACTATTTACACTTGCATGGAAAAGAAAATTGGTGCTTACCCCGTGGTTCTCTGTGTTGTCCCTGGGGCGACAGGTCCTCGGTGTGGGAAGCGTTGGGCTTCACTTGCATGGAGTCGCTACTTCTTTTTTTTTTTTTTTTTTATTGGTGCATTGTAATCACACATCGTTGTTAGGTACAAGTGGGTAAAGGCATACTTGCACACATTTCTCATTTAAGCCTTCCTCAATTCCCGCCCCACTCCCTCACCCTCCCTCCTTCTCAAGTTCAGTTTAGTGATTGACTTTGATATGTTTGTGAAAGTACATCATGTGCATTAGGGTGTCCCCCCCCCCCATCACCTTCAGTTAAGTCACCTTCTTTGCTCATCTAAAGTTTCTCCTTCTTTGTCTAGAGTCCCTCTTATGTCCCACTTTCTCCCTAGCTTCCCCATATTAGGCAGAGCATCCAATGATTTTTTACTTTTGAGTTGCTACTTCTGATGAACTCACCTAAACTTGCTCCTTTCCTCCCCCTATGGAATCACTTGACACAGTCTCTTGATTTCCCCTGAGTGTATGTCTCAGTGGAGGCACTGCATGGGGAACCAGAGGAGTTGTGTGTTTCTTAACAGTAATGGGTAATCAATTCATCCTTTGAGTGGAATACTTTGCAGGCACTTTCCAGTATTTCCAGGGGGATGATAACTATTTATATTTATTGAGCATTTACTATATGCCAATTTTTTTTAACAGGTCTTTAATCTACTTTCACATTTATAATAACTCTGTGAGGTAGGAGGCTCTGTGATTATCCCAATTTTATAGATGAGGAAAAAAGAGACAGAATAACTTGCCCAAGTCCCCGTGGCCAGCATATAGAGGGGCCGAGATTTGTATCCAGACAGCCTGATCCCAGCTCACCAAGTCGTACTTCTCTGGGGATTTGCATCCTGTCAACCTGTAGCTAGGAGGACACACCAAGAATATGACAGCCTTTGTCTCATCTAGCAGGTGTGTGAGTCTCCTTGGCCTCACCTCTTGGAGCTCGATGTGGGGTCAGAAGTCACAGCAGCTTTCATGTGACACACTACTCATCCTGACTCAGGGGCCACCCATAAAGTGGGAGGGGTGAGGCGAGGAGAAGGTGGGGCCCCTCTGCCTGGTCAGGGCTGGGAGGAAGTATGGAATCTTTCTTCTTGGATGTTCTGTTGTTTCCTCACCTCTTGGCAGCAGAGATACAGGATACAGGATACAGGAAGAGCTGGTTTGCAGGCAGCGGGGCTGCGTGTGGGTGGCGCTGAATGGAACCCGGTATCAGGGCTCATCGGCAGCTTTCCTGGGTCCAGTAGGAACCCCGCATTGTGCTCAGACCCTCACTTCTCAGGCAGCAGTGATAGTCCCAGGACTGGCGCTGGTGGCTCACGGAGCCTGTGCCAGGCTAATTGTCTCTGGCACAGGCACCGTCTTTTCCTGGCACTGCCCTTCCTGATAACTGGAACTGCTGACCAGCACACGCTGCTTTTGTGTCTTGCCTGCCACCTGGTCACCCCAAGGAAAGGGCCAGAGCTCCGGTGGCCAATCGCTGGCTGACGCCGTGACAGCCGTATCTCTGAGACTGACTCGACCTCTGTGCCCAACCTTCACCCCTTGACTCATTCCTAGAGTCAGAGATAGAAGATGCTTGCGTGCTGAAAAGAGCCACAGGGCACCAGGTGGGGTTGGAAAGACAGGCGTGGGAATGACCCGGTCATTCTCACGGTGGCTCCGAGTTTTAAAAATGATTATTGTGATCTGATGTGTTTCTTTCACTGCGTGGTGGAGCGCCTCTCTTTGTGAGTTAGGGAGCTCGGTTTGACACAATGCGCAGATAACGTATGTCTGCTTCTGTCTCATTTGTGTCCCTCGTGACATCCTGTCATCCACTCTGTGCTCAGTCCTGTCCCTCGCCACCTGGACAATCTCTTACTTGTGCTGGGAACTCCCTTGCAAAACTGAATTCAATATTCAGGCCTTGAAACCGATTTGATATAATTGTACAGAACAAGCCTTTGCTGCAATATGTTTAAAGTGTTTGCAAATCAAATGTAAGTGAGCTGTTGTCCTATGTCAGGCATTATATTAAGATAATAAGTTGTGTATAATATATTATTTATGTAGTATATAATATAAATATTTATTTTCTCTTTCTCTACTCTCTCTCTCTCTCTCTCTCTCTCTCTCTCTCTCTCTCTCTCTCTCTCTCTCTCTCCTGTCTCCTCTTTTCTCCCAAGCTTCACTGATCTCCACAGTTGCTCCAGTTCAGGCTTTTATCTGTCTTGCCTGATTCGTCAAATAGCCGCGTTGAGCAGACCTCCCTCTCTCTAGACCTGTGCTTCCTTCCATTAGAAAAATCAGTGATGTAGCCATTAGAATAGTCATTGCATATTTCGATGTCAATGTCGGTGGCTTCCTTGGGTTGAGAACCTCTTTAGAGCAGGAGTCACGTGTTATGTGTTATCTTTATATCCCCAATGCAAGTGGTGGTTGTGCAAGGCATAGAGTTTTCTCTTTCTTTTCTTTCCTCTCTCTCTCTCTCTCTCTCTCTCTCTCTCTCTCTCTCTCTCTCTCTCTTTCTTTCTTGGAATTAAACCCAGAGGCATTCTCATTCTACCTCCAGGCTACACCCTCAGCCCTATAGCCCTATTTTCTATTCTTTATTTTGAAACAGGATCTCACTAAGTTGCAGAGAGCCTCACTAACTAGCTGAGGCTGGCTGCAAAACTGTGATCCTCCTGTCTCAGCCTCCCAAGTACTGGGATTACAAGTATGTGCCATCATGCCTGGCTCGAGTAGGTTTTCAATAACGCTTGTGAATGAATGATTCAAATGATACCCATAATATTTGACATGGAAGGTAATCAATTTTAGAAGCTTTTGGGGAGTCACTGCTTGCTTTGCTTTAGTAACTTGGGTGCCTAGTTAGTTATCAGTGTCATGACACATTTGCCTTTAATATCGATGAAAAATAATGTTAGTTAGCCAGGCATAGTGATGCACACCTGTAATCCCAGTACTTGGGAGGCTGAGACAGGAGGATCACAAGTTTTAAGCCAAGCATGTGGTAACTTAGTAAGACCCTGTTTCAAAATAAAAAATAGAATGGGGGTGGAGGTGTAGCTCAGAGGTAGAAAGCCTCTGGGTTCAATCTCCAGTACCATAAAATGGCAGAATTAGTTGATTTTGTCTTTTAAAATAATATACATTTATTGTAGAAAAATTAGAAAATATGGATGAGCAAGAAGAAAAAAATGAAATCACCCAAAATTCTATTACCCACAAGTAGATAACTTGTACTGCTCACATGTTAATATAGAGCTTCTCGATTTGTTTTCTAAGTTTTAAATTTCAGTAGAGGAATAGGGTCAAGGCTGGGGGACATGTCTTCTGCTGACCTGTCCCCTTTCCAGAGTAATGAGTCATTCAATCACAGAACTCAAGTGTTCAGGAAGACACTTGGGCATTCACACAGTCCGCACTAATCCCCTGGCTGGAAATTAGCAGCCACAGTAGCAGGGATGACACCTTTGTAGACCAATGTCAAACTCGGGTGGTGTCTTAGTTCAGGATGCTGTAACAGAATACCACAGGCTTGGTGGTTTAAACAGTAGAAGTTTACCTCCCATAGTTTTGAAGGCTGGAAATCCAAGATTAAGGTTGCAGTATCTCCAGTGTCTGGTGAGGGTCTTCTCCTTGGTTTGCAGATGGCTATCTTCTGGTTGTATCCTTACATGACAGAGGTTGGAAGACTTGTGTTTCTTTATAAGGACACTAATCCTGTTCACAAGGGCCCCACTCTCAGGGCCTGATTACCCTCCAAAGGCCTCACCTCCTAATACCATCTTCTTGAAAATTAAGATTTCAATGTATGTTTTTTTTTGGGGGGGGGGACAAACATTCAGTCTTTAGTAGGTAGTTACTTGTGCTTCAAGCAAGACCCGAGACAGTGGTCTGGCATTTTAGAAAGGAGGACAGGGACTGGGAATGGACATTCACATGAATTGGCAAACTTCCAGGGCTTTGGTTTGGTGGAAGTTGGGATGCAGAGCAGAAATTGGTGTGAGGAGAGGATGCTGGGCTGGGACAGTGTGAAGGCTTAGCTGTCTGGACATGAGGGAGCCCATGGGCTCGTGTGAGGGCACTGCAACCAGAGCTCAGGGCGGTGAGACTGAGTCTACCCTACCTCCTGGTGGAGGGGGTGAAATGCATTGTTGAACATTGTGCGCTCCAACTATGGGAAAGGCTAATTTGCTCTTGGCCTTCTGAAGGCCTTCATACTTACGTGTATTAAATCCTGGCACATAACAGTAACTCTAAGAGTTTATTGGAAGAAAGAATAAGCCATTGGGCTTTTTAAAAAGAGCAAGTTGTGAATTTAAAAATATGTATTCAAAAGTTGACACAAGTTTCTCTGTGTTTACCTTAATGCTGAAGAAATGTGCTTTCCAAATGTGAGGAATTACTTCCTTGTTATAATAGGAAATGTCTCAGGGCCTTCAGATCAGCAGGGGGCCTTTAAATCTGTCTTCCTGCTGGATAATAGAATTGATTACACAACTGGGACCAAACAGAGAGAAAGACTGGATACTTTGGTTTAGAAACCAAGAAGAATCAAACATGGTGGCACACACCTGTAGTCCCAGGAGTTGGGGGGACTGAGACGGGAGGATCACAGGTTTGAGACTAGCCTCAGCAACTTAGCGAGACTCTCAGCAACCTAGTAACACCCTGTTTGAAGATGAAAAATAAAAAATGCTGGAGATCTAAGCTAGAGGTAGAATACCTGTGGGTTCAAACCCTGATAACACACACACACACACACACACACACAGAAACCAGGAAGAATAGAGCCATCAGATCAAAAGGCTTAGTAACTACAGTATATACTGTAGATTCCTGGGGCTGGGGAAGGCAGCGACTGATAAATCCCAAACCCTTTGGAGATGGTGAGATCCCACCACAATCATTTCATTCTGTGACCCATATAACTGTTGTGGGCCATATGTCTCTATAAAATAATTAAAGCTAATTAAAATTAATTTTGGTTGGTGAGAGTTTGAAGAGTTTTATAATAACTCTTGAGATAATTAGAGATGCTTTGGGATGTCACTAAAGGAGCATTTGGGATAACTGGGCTAGATGTTTAAACCAGAAATGCGCCGAGAAGGCGGGTAAGAGAATGGCGATTTTGTAATTGAAGGAACACTTGAATGAGGAACTAAGAGTTTGGGGTTCAACTCAATATGCTGGAAAATGGGCTTCCTGGAAAAACAAACAACCTCGCTTTGGAGAATTTGCCAATTTCCGTGGTGCGAATGCTCCCATATGGTGGATTTTACTTCACCCTGGGCTTAACAAATGGCCCACACGGTTCCTGAATACTTTATAATCAGCTCTTGTAAGCGCCATGCAAGGTGACTGGAACTTACCAACATCATTCTCCCTGGACTTCTGCTTAGTCTTTGCAATCTTGAGTAAATCACTTCAAATCTGTGGATCTTAGTTTTATCATTAAAAAAATCAAGCTGCCGGGTCCTTAGGGATCATTAACACTCCAGTTGTGCAACTGGACTCTAGTTAACACTCCAGTAATGCAGCTGGTGTTATAGAACGAGGCTGGTGCCATTTCATAAGCCAAGAGAGTTGCATCAGAATTTTATGACGGTCACTGCACTCTGTCAAGAACGCAGAATTCAATATCGAGTCATGATCATATTACGAGTTTTAATCAACCCCATTCTGATTCCTGCTGTTGACATGTGTGTCCTTCTTTAGTATCTCTTCCCAGAGGGATTAAAAACAGTAGTGCAGCCTGTGGGGGAGCCAAACTTCATGGCCCAATAGCAAGGTAGGTACGAAACCGTTACTTGCAGCTAGAGAACTCTCTTTTCTGTTGCTCATTCCTGGGAGTCAGGTGAGAGAGAATCTGAAGGCTTAGATACATCACTTCTCTGACCATGAGACCCAGAAGTGCTGCTTTTCCTGGACTAGGAACTATGGGAGAGGCTGATTTGCTCTCAGCTTTTTGAAGGCAAGGACAATGTCTTTTATACTTACATGTGTTAAATTCTGGCTCACAACAGCGACAGTAACTCAAAAGTGTTTGTTGAAAGTAAGAGTAAGCCAAAAGAAGCCCGTCTCCGCGACCCCGGCGCCACGCCGCCAGGCAGAAGCCGCCACTGAGCCGGCCCCCGGCGTGGAGTCTACTAAGAAAGAGACAACAACCCTCGGCACCCCACCGGCCAGAGCTGAAGTGAGCGACCCCTGAACTCCTCATCCTAGCCAGGCGGCATTTCGAGGCACCTTCGACAGAGACCGGAACGCGTGGTACGACCAGCTTAAGCCCGCGCAGGCCCATCCCAGCTCAC
>PVLC010015113.1:0-37942 GCA_004027655.1 Graphiurus murinus
AAAAAAAAAAAAAAAAAAAAAAAAAAAAAAAAAAAAAAAAAAAAAAAAAAAAAAAAAAAAAAAAAAAAAAAAAAAAAAAAAAAAAAAAAAAAAAAAAAAAAAAAAAAAAAAAAAGAAGGCATAAATCTAGAAGATAATGCCCTAAAAGAAATAGAAAATATAAGAGATTAAGAAAGAATTAGGAGGGAAATACAGAATAGAGGCCAAGAAGATCCAACATTTGTGTAATAGGATCCCCGAAACAGGAAACAAAACCAAGGAACAGAACAAAAACTGAAAACAATAATTCACGAACATTTCTTCTGAAATTTATGTCATAAATTTTATTTCTGAAACTACATATAGAAAGTCAAAAATCAACACACCAAAATTTGTCCTGAGACTTTTTTTTTTTTTCTTTTCGGTACTAGGGATGGAACCCAGGGGCATTCTACCTCCGAGCTACACCCTAGTCCTATTTTTTTTTATTCTTTATTTTGAAACAGGGTCTCACTAAGATGCAGAGGGCCTCACTAAGTAGCTGAGGCTGACTGCGAACCTGCGATCCTCCTGTCTCAGTCTCCCAAGTACTGGGATTGCAAGCATGCGCCACCATGCCCCGCTAAATTCTAAAACTTTAAGGAAAAATATAAAATCACTTGCGCATCCAGGCAAAAAGCCCAAGCTGCGTGTAAAGGAGGAGAAATCAGACTATCACCCAGCTTTCCAGGGGACCAGAGAGAAAGAGATGGTGATGGAGACAGGGTGAATGATAAGAGTCAGCAGGAATTCCTGGTCTGGTGGACACTGATGTGAGAGAAAGACAGTCACACCACCCAAGCACCTGGGGTAGAGGTGCCATTTGAAGTTGGGGAAATTGTGGGCGGGAGAGTCTTAGGGACAGAGAATAAGCTCATGGTTTGTACATACTATGTTTTAAATGTCTGCTAATGATCCGTGTATACAGCTGAGTAGGCAGCGAGAGAAAGAACCTGGTGTTCAGTGCCGAGGTCCAAGTTTAAAATACATATTTAGAGCCAGGCACAGTGGTGCATACCTGTAACTCCAGTACTTGGGAGGCTGAGACAGGAGGACCGTAGGTTTGCGGCCAGCCTCAGCTACTTATCGAGGCCCTCCACAACTTAGTGAGACCTTGTTTCAAAATAAAGAATAAAAATAGGAGGCAGGTGTGGTGGTGCTTGCTTGTAATCCCAGCATTTGGGAGGCTGAGGATCCGGGTTCGTGGCCAGCCTCAGCTACCTAGTGAGGCACTCCACAACTTAGTGAGACCCTGTTTCAAAATAAAGAATAAAAAATAAGGCTGGGGGTATAGCTCGGAGGTAGAATGCCCCTGAGTTCAATCCCCAGTACTGCAAAAAAACAACAAGAACAAAAAAATCAGGGTCTCTCTTGATTGCTGAGTCTGGTCACGTTGCTGAGGCTGTCCTCAAACCTCGATCCTCCTGTCTCACAGCCTCCCAAGTCCTGGGATTATAGGCATGTGTCACCACCTTAGAGCTTAGCTCCTAATGGGAACCCAAGTAGAGACTGTCGCAGTTCTGTCCTGCTGGTGGCCCGAGATATCTTCTCAGGCGCAGCTCTTTCCAGCCGTGTTACGGGTGTCTGTGAGGCAGGTCACTATCTCCCTGTGTTCCTCGGCTGACCCGTGCCAGTCTCCCTCTCGCTGTCTCCGCTGCCCCGGTGCAAGGACACTTGAACTCTCAGCTGCTGGATAAGTAGCAAGTCTCTGCTGCATGAAGAATACTGATGCCCCTCACCCAAGCGGAAGACGCAGCAGGGTTTCCCTCTACACTGCAGCCCAGTTTCTAAACCTGTCGACAGCCCCTCCTCCGTGATAAATGGTCCCCTCTCCCTCTCACTACCCGGCCCCCGTTAATTCTCTGAAAAGGATGAGATATTTTTCTGAATGTTGAAGAAACCACAAAAAAAAAAAAAACCCACCAAAAACCAAAAACACAACAGAAGAGCTGCTAGCCAAGTTCCCAGTGACTTCCTTCGGTGCCATTTGATGGGACAGAGTTGGACAAGCACAGCGAATTCCAGACCGAACTCGGGAGCGGTTTTTCTACGTAGAAAGAAACGCTGCTTGCTCCCCCATCAAAGCCCCTCAAAAGGCCACCGAGAGGGTTGACTAGCGCCTGCTCGAGACAGGAAACCGTGTGACCTCCCGCCCACGGACTCACCCTGTGGCCTGAGATTGCTCGACTCAAGAGAAGGCTGCCATGTTCCCAGGTCCTGAGCGTCAGGTTCTAGAAGCTTCACACGTCACCGGCCAGCAAGAATTTCTCCTGGATGAAACCTGAGGCTGGGCATGGAATTGTATGAAGAAGAAAAGAAAAAGAAAAAGAAAATTGCAAAGAAAGAGGCAGAGACTCTCTCCCAGAGGGAGACCAAAGGAAGCAAAGTTAAGCAAGAGAGGGGCCAGACCCAGACCCGGATCCCACACACAGGCCCCGGGTATGGCCGGGGTGTCGGGAAGCAGCTTCAGACAGAAACCTCAGGGTGATGGATCGGTTTCCTCGGACATGGAGAGGATAAACCGTCTGCTGTAGAGACAGGGAGAATTTATTCAGGGAACGGTCGTAAGCAGTGAGCATGGGCAGTAGTAGGGATTGGAGTGGGCGGCCAGGAAAAGCCACCATGAGTCCCCAGTCTGAACAGTGCCCCACAATCCCAGAGAGAAGCAGGCCAACGGAAAGAAAGGGCAGGTGCTCAGTGTCCCCCGGGAACGATGGGTTCCAACGCTGCGAATCAGCAACTGCAGGCGTGTCCTGTGAAATAGCGGAGAAGACAGAACAGAGGCGATTTAAAAACAAAACAAAGCCGGGCGTGGTGGCGCACGCTTGTAATCCCAGCATTCGGGAGGCTGAGACCGGAGGATCCGGGTTCGCGGCCAGCCTCAGCTACCTAGTGAGGCCCTTCCGCAACTTAGTGAGACCCTGTTTCAAAATAAAGGATAAAAAATAGGGCTGGGGGTATAGCTCAGAGGTAGAATGCCCCTGAGTTCAATCCCCAGAACTGCAAATAAATAAATAAATAAATAAATAAATAAATAAAAAAAAACAAAAAGACAAATAGGAACCGTCTTGCAAGTCGAATTCCTATAGTGTAAAACAAGGTTGTGAAGAGTGTGTACATCTCTAACTCGCAAAGATTTCTCAAGTTCTAAAAGAAGCCCCCCCCCCCGCCCCGCCCCTGCATGAAGCAGTGTGATCGTATCGCAGCCCAAAAGTGCAGTTTAGACAACCTGGCCTCATCCGGGATCAGCATCAGTCCCGGTCACACACATCCCCAGATCCAGGCCAGAGAGGAGGACACTGGGCCCGCAGTGTCCTACGCTGACACTTTGAGGAGATCACACTTTTGTTTTTCTACCCCTTGCCCCAGTTCTTAGGAGTCCCGTTCTTCTGTGATGATTCCTACAAGTGAAATGCTTGCGTTCCCGAGACTATGTTTACAGGACCTGGAGTTGCAAGCTCCTTGAGGACGGGGAGGTCCCCAGAAGGAATGAAGACCACCGACCGACAGCCCCAGCCTTTTTGTTGTTGTTGTTAATCATCGTCAGTATCATCACAGCTTTTCCTGGTGCGTTGGGAAGACCAAAAGAAGTCCAGGGACTCTCACAGGTCTCTAGACTCCTAGCCAGGGACCCCAGCCCTCGGACCCTCAGGCCCTAACTACCTCATCACCCTGGATCCTGCTCTAGAGTAACACTGCCAAGGACTCCCGCCCTTGCTGTGTTTGCCTTTAAAAACGAGGGAGGCGCAGCTGGGCGTGATGGCGCCCACCTGTAATCCCAGTACTTGGGAGGGTGAGGCGGGAGGATCGCAGGTTCGAAGCCAGCCTCTACAACTTAGCAGTGCCCTCCGCAACTTAGTGAGACCCTGTTTCAAAATATAAATAAATAAATAAATAAATAGGGCTGGGGATGTAGCGCAGAGGTAGAATGCCCCTGGGTTCAATCCCTAGTATCACAAAAAATAAAAATTAAAAAAAAAGAAAAGAAAATGAGAGACGCTCTGCCCTCTCCTTCCCCCGGCCCCCGGCCCCCGGTCCCATGACTCCCTGCTCTGGGGTCCTGGCCCAGAGGAGGCCTGGGCTTTCTCCCTCTGAAGGAGCCGGGTCCCCTGCACGCCTGTCCCTCCTCTCAGTGGGGTCTCCTTTGCCTTTGTTAGAGCCATGCTTCGTAAGGTGGAAGAGCTTTTATAACAAAGCCCTTTTTATACTGAAAACCATTGAAACTCCTTGGTGGGAAGCTAGAGTCGGCTTACCCGGAATGCCCCGGAAGTTGACGGCATTTCCTCGAAGCCCCAGCACAGTCAGGCACAGGGTTGGGGGGCTGTGTACAAGCCGACACAAGAGCTCTCTCCTCTGCCCTGCCTGCGGAAGCCCCAGCTGCCCCGTCCCTCTGTCCAGGAAACTGGTGTCGAACTCTGAGAAAATCCAGACAAAAGCGGCAAAGATGACGAATGAGCTAGAACAGCCAGTGGCAGCCTTGGTGGGGGCACGGGGTCCACGCTGGAGGGGTGCAGTTCACCGATCCACGCATGAGAGGGGTGCTGGCCACAAACCCAGAGAGGGACCATGTGGCTGGCCGGGCCTGGGGGGCACTGATGCCGTGGGAGACAAAAGGGCCGGTTGTCGGAACATCAGAAGCAAAGTCAGCAAATTCCGCTGCTCCAGCAAGGCCTCGAGCAGCAGGGAGCTGGGGAGAGCCCCGCCGCTGGGCAGTTCAGGTCCCATAATGGTTAGGATCACCCGGCAGGCCGGCTGCTCCCCGGGCCCTAGGGCAGCCCACAAGCGGCCTGAGCCGCTCCCGGAGTGGGCTCCTGCAGCTCCTACCCTTGAAGGTCCCCATGACTTCTGTGGCCACAGCCCTCCCGCCATGGATGGGGACCTGGGGAACAGGTCTTTTTTCTGGGGCCGCGGAAGTCACCGGAACCCATTAGTGTAGTCCGTCCCGGTCTAAATATTGGCGCCTTTATCATGCAACGCGGCTCTTAAACAACCAAGGGCTTGCTAGACGACTGGGAGGCAGAACCCGCAGTCGTTGCCTGAGAGGGCCCTGGTGGCATTTCCTTACAGTATGGGATGGGATGGGCAGGGAGGTGGCCGGGGGTGCTGCCAGCAAGGGAGGCTGCTGTGGAATCTGGAAGGCTGGCTCCTGGCTGTCCCTCACCCCCACCCCCGGGCCCAGGTGCAGGTTATTTTTACAAAGGCCTCTGACCCCAGACACCCTGCCGCCAGCACACACAGTTACCACCTGCAGGCTTTCTGTCACTGTCAGCCTCCGGGAGTCTGCCCCACATGGCCACATGATTCCTGACCCTTGCTTGCCAGCGTCGGAAAGTGGGCAGGCACCCCGACGCAGGGGCCCAGCCTGCACCCAATCGCCCCGCTGCACAGCATCTTCAACCCAGAAGAGACTTCCAAGGTTCCTGTCAAAACGCCTGGTCTTTAGCCGAGCGTGGTGGCACACGCTTATAATCCCAATACTTGGAAGGCTGAGACAAGAGGATCAGGGTTCGAGGCCAGCCCCCGCTACTTAGTGAGGCTTTCTGCAACTTAGTGAGACCCTGTTTCAAAATAAAGAATAAGAAAAATAGGACTGGGGGTGTAGCTCAGAGGTAGAATGCCTCTGGGTTCAATCCCCAGTACCGCAAAAAAACAAAAACAAACAAACAACAATAAAAAACCACGCCTGGTCTCCAGAGCCCACCAGGACCCATCACAAGGGTTTTAGACTTCTAGCCCTACGCCTGGCTTTCCCCACTCCGAATTTCAGGGAGTCGTTAGGGTCTGAATGGGCTGCCACAAAACCCAAACTCCCATGCTGGAATTCTAACCTGGCCCCTCAGAGAGGTCTTGAAAGAGGTGATTCAGCTAAAGAGGTCATTTGAGCCGGGCTCGGTGGCGCATACTTGTAATCCCAGGACTTGAGAGACTGAGACGAGGAGGAGCACAGGTTCAAGGACAGTTTCCACCACTTAGCAAAGCTCTCAACAACTTAACGAGACCCTGTTTCCAAATAAAAGAGAGCTGGGGTTATAGCTTGAAAGTAGAATGCCCCTGGGTTCAATCCCCAGTGCCGCAAAAAAGAAAAAAAAAAGAGATTAGCTAGAAACACAGGAAAAGAACAATGAGTACATGGTGGATCTGTCAGCCCAGGAGAGAGACCGCCAGAGAAACCAGCTCTGCTCACCCCTTGACCCAGGACCTCCAGCTTCTTCAGGCTCTGAGGAAAGTCCTGGTGTGTGGGCCACAGCCTGATGCCAGGCTAGCAAGCAGACACAGATTCCCTGGGTGCCTGGAGTCGGCAACAACAGGAAAGCCCCAGGGAGGCTCAAAGGCCCGCCGGCCTGGCCTGCGGGACTGAGGTCCTTGTACGGAGAACCCGCCATTCAGAGGGCTTACACGCAAATGGGCCACAAAGGGCAGCGCACCGTCTTTAAATGTTTAGGAGGGAGAATCCACCAGGAGACCTAGAGGTGGGAGGTGAGCTAGACGGGGACCAGGCAAAGGTGAAGGGGGTAGGGGGGATCCACAGCAGCCGGCGGAGCTCTGCCTGCCTTCACACACTCAGAGGATAGGGGACAAGTGACACGGAGTCATCCGAGAGAGACAGATCTGCATCCCATCACAGGAAGGACCTGCCCCAGCTGGCCCCCCGGGAACCTCCGCAAAGGCCGTCTGAGCCCCTCGGCAACGTGGGGAACTGTGTCGTCCCTGAGAGAGGAACACAATAGCTCCAGGAGCACAGGGCTTCCTGGGGCACGGAGGGCAGCCATCACTGACAGTGATGGGCCACAGTGTTCAGAAAAAAAAACTGTGCTGGTGGCAGAAGGGGACTCTGGCCCCATGGGGCTTGGTGGCCTTTCTTAGAAAGAAACAGAGGAACTTGTCTTAGGCTTGAGAAAGCCAGATTGGTGGCCAAACTTGCTCAGAAATTTAGACGGAAAATCTTTTTGACGAGTGACTTAGTGAAACCCTCAGCAACTTAGTGAGACTCTGTTTCAAAATAAAATTGGGCTGGGGGTGTAGCTCAGGGGTAGAACACCCCTGGATTCAATCTCTAATACCACCAAAAAAAATCCTTTTGAAAAAATCAATAATCTAGCAACATATGCAACAACCAAAAAAAATTGGCTTCATTTTTTTTAATGAATTAAAGTAGTTATTTTAACAGATTAAAGGAAAAAATATGGATATACCTATCTATATAAAAATGGTATTTCCTAAAATTTAATATCCATTCATAATTAGAAAAAAATTAGCAACTTGGAAGATTGAAGCCAGAGGCATTCTACCTCTGAGCTACATCCCCAGCTCTATTTTATTTTGAAACAGGGTCACAGGGTCTGGCTAAGTTGCTGAGGGACCTCGATAAATTGCTGAGGCTGGCCTCAAACTTGTGATCCTCCTGTCTCAGCCTCCCAAGTACTGAGATTATGGGCATGCACCACCATGCTCAGCCAGAAAGGAACTTATTTAACCTAATAAAGGATATCTTCCCCAAAGCCTACAGCAAACACTACAATGTTGAAGGATTTCCTTCTGAGTCTGAACAAGACAAGGATGACTGATAACCCATTTTTCCAGCATTGTTCTAGAAGTCAGAGGCAATGCTATAAGGTGAGAAAAAGAAGTTAGGAGGCACAGAAAAGAAGCAGCAATATTTGTAGATGATATAACTTTGACAAAAGAATCCCCTTAGTAATCTACCTATGAATTACTGAAATCAATAGGAACAGGAACCACATTGCTAGGCACAAAAATCAAAATATAAAAAATAAGTTGCATTTCTATTCTCCAGCAACAAATAGAAAGTGTGGTTTCAGCAAATACCAAAAACATGAAAACATCAAATGCTTTGGAATAACAGAACGGCGGAAGGTGTGCAAGTCCTTCCTGGAAGAAAACGGTAAACCTTTGTTGAAAGATATTGAAGAACCAGCAAGTAGGGAGGGGCATCTTGTTCCTGGATTAGGAGACTTGGTGTTGCAAAAGTGTCGATTCTCCCCCAAGTAAACGGGGAAGGATTGAGCGGGAGTCTCAGGGAAGCTCCCACAAACGTTGAGGGTTCATTCTCAGCTTCAGACAGCCATGGGGAGAAGGCTCAGTGCGGAACTTTGGAAAAAAACCTGTTACTGTGATTGTCCTTTTAGTTGTTGTTACTGGGGATAGACCCCAGGGGCATGTTACCTCCGAGCTATACCTCCAGAAGCTTTTTCTTTTCTTTTTTTTTTTTTTTTTTTTTTTTTGCGGTACTGGGGATTGAACTCAGGGGCATTCTACCTCTGAGCTATATCCTCAGCCCTATTTTTTATTCTTTATTTTGAAACTGAGTCTCACTAAGTTGCGGAGTGCCTCACTAGGTAGCTGAGGCTTGCCTCGAACCCAGATCCTCCGGTCTCAGCCTCCCGAATGCTGGGATTACAAGCGTGCGCCACCACGCCCGGCTTTTCTTTTCTTTTTTTCTATTTTGAAACAGGGTCTTGCTAAGCTGCTGAGGGTCTCACTAAATTACCAAGGCTGGCCTCAAACCTGTAGTCTTCCTGTCTCAGCCTCGCAAGTACTGGGATTACAGTCATGCTCCACTGCGCCTGGCTGACCTTTAATTTTATCTCTAGGTGATTTCTCGGGTGCTTTTTGTTTTAGGTGTCGTGTGTGTGTGTGTGTGTGTGTGTGTGTGTGTGTGTGTGTTTCCATATCACCTTTGTTTTCCTCTGTCCTGTGTGTTTTCTTCCTCGTCTGGCCTCTCCCTGGGCGTCTCCCAACCTCGGTTTGTAAACCACCGTGCGGGCAGAGAGGACTCTAGGAGCAGCCCAAGGCTAGTGGTCTGGGGAGGAAGACGGGAAGGAAGAAATGAATCTGTACACGAGGTGCGTCGTTCTGCTTGAGCTGCCATCACAAAGTACCACAGACTAGGCGTCTTCATCCACAAAGTCGTTTCCTCACAGTCTGGAGCTGACGTCAGGGCCATTCTCCTGGCCTGGGAGACGCTGTCTTCTCCCTGCGTCCTCAGATCATGGTTCCTCTGCTTGCATCCTTCTCTCCAAAGGACCCCAGTCACGGTGGGCCAGGACACATCAGAGGAACCCGTTCCAATTTAATCACCTCCTGAAGACTGTCTCCAAATGCCAAGGTGGTGGGGTCAGGGTTTCAGCTCAAGGTTCTGCGGCAATGTTATTCAGCTCTAACCTCGGGAGCCTGAGGTGCACGGTGCCCTGCACCAGCTGAGCCAGAAGCCCAGGGAGGAGGTGAGGGAGAAGGCACTGTTCCTGGCTTATGGTGGCCTGGGTCCAGGCCATTTCTACTCCTATCCCAAGTCAGGGACGGGACTCTGCAGGGCCCTGTGATTCCCTCTGTGCTTCCTCACCGCCTTTCTCCCGGAGAAGAGCAACCTCCAGTCCCTGCCAGGAGCAGCCATCAGGTCAGACGTAATGCAGATGCAGAGACCAACCCGGGGAAAAAAGACCCGAAAGGACAAGCGAGTGGGAAGGGAAATCCAGGCTCACTCTGCGTGCCCACGTGACCCCAGTGCTTTATTTTTAGAGCTAGCTTGTGACATGCCACCTTCTTCTGTGGCTCCCCGCCCTTCCCCGCCACCCCCCTGCTCTGTGCGGCCACCTGGTGCCGACAGACGGGGTGGAGGGGGCTGGGGGTGTGTGCAGTGGAAAAGGCACAGCCCCGGAGCACATGCACCTGGTTTGACTCAGGTCCCCGCCACTTGCTAGACTGGTGTGGCTTTGGCTGCAGGAAAACATGTATAGATGGGAACTTTCGGTGTCACCAGGAAGGGCAGTCGGAAACCAGGCGTGTAAAGTGACCAATATCAGCTGTTAGGGGCTGACTGTGAGGGACCCTCTACCCATTCCCACGTTGAAACTCTCAGCCCTCCGGACTTCAGAATGTATTTGAAGACAGGCTTTTCATTTCATTGATTGATTGACTGATTGATTTTGGTACTAAGGATTGAACCCAGTGGCATTCTACCTCCAAGCTATACTTCGAACACTTTTTTTTTTTACTTTTCGACAGGGTTTTGCTAAGTTGTTGGACCTGCAAGTAAAAAGGTAATTAAGACCAAATGAGGTCATTGGGTGGTCCTAATCCAATCTGACGAGGATCCTAGTAAAACGAGGAGATTAGGACACAGGGGCTCGGAGACATCATGGGACTCAGGAAGAAGACAGCATCTGTCAGGCAGGGAGAGAGACCTCAAGGGAAACCAACTGTGCTGACACTTTGACCTTGGATTTCTCGTCCCCAGAATGATGGAGAATAAATTTTCCATCTTTGAGCCACCGGGTCTGGAATCTCATTGTAGCAGCTCTAGCAAACAAATATGCCAGGGAACCAATTCCAGGCTGCTCATTGCGGAGAAAACCGGTTTCTCAAATCATCTTGCTTCTTCCAGGATTATTCAAATAAGAAAGATTGGGGTCCACTCAGAATAGACTCTCCTCTGAGCCAATAGCATAACAGTTCTGAGAATCAAGAATAAGATAGAATAGGATAAGTTACACGTAAGATGAGAGTACTAAAGTTTTATTTTAAGTCATTGATGGGGGTTTGGAAGTGGTAGGAAGAGAGATGACCAGAGGGGGCCATGTTTCAGTAAAAAATAATAATAATAATAATAATCAGGACGTGCTCATAGACCCTGAGCAAGCTCAGGCTTTGACAACTTTTTGTCATTTTGAACAATGTCTTGACTGATACTTATCAGTCCCTTCTCTATAAACTGTAATTTTCGCAGGTAACCCCAACAACAAAGGGGTTTTGTGTTAAGTGGCATACCCAAGTCTTTAGGGATTTAGCCCAGGTCTTATGATTTTTTTCATTCCCTCTTCTAGCAGCTCAGAGACAAGCCTGCTAAGGTAGAAAAGGAGATAAAAGGATTTATTATTTGAACCTTCCCCCAAAGCTAGAACCCCATTCTGAGAGCTGAGAAGGACATTTTATTTCCTAACTACCTCGTCTCTGTCTGCGCAGCTCACAGTAACACCAGCTCCTTTGTCAACTGACAACCTGCTAACCCGAAGAGCCAGCAGCTTCCAGATCAGCACTCCTGTCACACGCCGGAAACCCAGAGACTGAAGCGCGTCTGCATCACTCGTCCTGACGCCGCGTGGTCAGTTCACATTGCGACATCTGTGTAGCCAAGCCACCCTGGAGTGAGGCCTTGGACTGAGGGAGGCCAGAATGAGGTTAGCCTCCAGGGAGGCCAGAGAAAACCATATGCAGTGTAATACACAGGAGGAGGTTACCTCCCCACTAGTGAGTGAGGCCCCAGGGCTGCGGGCCAGGTTTGTCAGTCAAAGCATGGCTAGATCGAAGTTCACCGGGGTATCTCCATGGGCTTCGTAGGACCTCAAAGGCCACAGCCAGCAGGTGTGGTGGCACACACTCGTCATCCCAGTACTTGGGAGGCTGAGACAGGAGGATCTCAGGTTCAAGACCAGCCTCAGCAACTTAACAAGGTCCTCTGCAAATAAAAAAATAAAACAGGGCTGTGGGTGTATCTCAGAGGCAGAATGCCCCTGCGTTCAATCCCCAGTACCACCAAAAAAAAAAAAAAAAAAGCCACAGCGTCCACCAATAATAATTAATTTTATAGCAAAGGTAACAGTTAAAAGGGACTCATGGAGCCAAGCCATTTTCGGCATAACAGGAAATGGTCTAGACCCTCAAGCCTCCTTGCTCCCTGCAGAACATGGAGCAGAATTTTGAAGTGCAAATTTTTTCTGAGTGTTACATTTGTGTAGAACGCTGAGCTCCCTGGAGGGAAGTGGCGGGCACCCCACACCTCAGGCTGGCCTTAGGGGAGCCCTCAAGCTGTTGGCAGAGTTTGCCATGGGACACCCTCTAGCTGAGGACGGAAAAGGCCAGGCCTGTCACCAGCCAGGACACCCAGAGCGGCTGATAAAGGGCCCCAGGGATGCCAGGAGGTCTAAAGCTGGAGCCTGTAAACCTGGCCTGTCTTAGAAAGAGCACCTTTGTAGATGAGATTAAGTTAAGGATCTAGAGATGAGGAGATTACCCAGGATTATCCCTAAATAAGATTACAGGAGCCCCAAGTGTAATTACTCACATCCTCCTAAGAGAGACTCAGCCCTATACAGAGGGAAAGGAAGTGTGACCACCAAGGCAGAGATGGGGGATGCCGGCACCAGCCAAGGAATGAGTGGCAGCCACCAGAAGCTGGAAGGACGAAGGGTAGATTCCCCGCAGGAGCCCAGAGGGAGCGCACTTGTGTGCAGAAGACCTTGATTCTGCCCCGTGAGACTGATGCTGAGCTTGTGTCCTGCAGAACCGTGACAGAATGCACTGCTGTTGTTTTGGGGCATGTGTGGCAGCAGCTGCAGGAACCTGATAGGCAGGCTGAGGGCGACCTGCTTGGGCGTCGGGACCGGGAGCAAGCCTTGGGTCGGAGGGGACCTCCACCCTGGAACTTGTCAGGACAGGCGACACGGGGGGATCAGAGCCAGACGGGGGTCCACGTGGAGAGGGAACCAGCACAGGCCATCGAGGGCTGCCCAATAGGGTCACCGGGAAGGAGAGAAGCTCTAACCAGTAGCAAAAGTTGTAGGCAAATCTGAGGGATGGAGGGAAAAGTCTCTCGTGACCGTGCAGAATGGGGTCAAGAAAGGAGAGGCCCGTGGAGGAGCCCGCCAGCTCCTTCACCTCCTCACCCAGCTCCAGCCCCGGCGGAGGGGAGCACGAGTCCCCAGCAGGAAAGGCGGGGAGCCAGCCTCGGTCCCTTCCCACGCAAGCTTCCAGCCCTGAGCAGGCAGCAGGGGTGGGGAGGGGATTCGGATGTTAAAAAATGGACTTTTGACTAATATCTTGGCCTGGATCTTGAAATTCCAAGTTGAGACTGTTTTCCATTTCAAGCGACCGTTGGACAGGCTATTTCCTAAGAGGAGCAGAAAAGCACAAGAAGTCTGCCAGGGTTTGCATCCCGGGCCAGGGAACATGAACCCAGCGGAATAAATCTTAAAAGCAACACAGGGCAGAAGCCAGGGTGGCCTCCCAGTGCTCACAGGGCAGCCTGTTTGGCGGACCGGTCGTACACAGGCCAGTGGAAACGTCTCCGTGGAACTGAGAGTAGCTGAAGGAAAGATGCAAATTTGTTTTCGGTATCACTTGCAAGCTTCCTGCGTGGAGCCCTTGGCCTGGCTTGACTCGAATTGACGTCAGCGACTTAGCCTCTTGCAGCAGCTACAAGCCCCAGGCAGAAAGCACACTGGCTCCGTTTCATGGGAGATTAAAAACACTTGCTGCTCCGGCCATAATTCACAACTCCTGTTATCATTGGAGCCAGGAATACCAAGCAAAAAGTGCTTAGCGCCTACGTCAAAACTAAGGAGATACTCCAGGAGAGGTGGCAGAGATGGGGGCCACGGTCAGCCGGGCTGGCCAGGCCCAACCCCACCACTCCCTCTTGGACGGCGAGGTGAAGAAGTCCATGCTGCACATTTGGGAGCTCATGCATGGGCTCACACGTGAAACCATCCTGTCCCCGGCACCTATGAGGGAGACATGGCCGGGCCTGCCTAGCCCAGGACGGACTCCCCTGGATGCTGAACTCCGGCAAAGTGTCAGTGGTTAGGATGGAAGAAGCGATTGTTCCAGGCTGACGTGGATGGTGGCAGTGCTGTCATGGGGCCTGCCCTGGACCGGTGGCCGAGACCCTGGGTCCACCTTGGACTTCCTGATCCCTTCCAACATCCGGCAAAGCCCAGCTACGAAGGCTTCCGTGGCCCACAGCCCATTCTTCTCCGGCAATCCTGGTGGGGCACATCACTTAGCAAGCCGGCGGAGAGTTCCGCACCTGCCCACCACGTGCAGGAAGACCTCGGGCGACTGCCATTCGGAAGCCCCATGAGAATGCAGTGTGACGGAAAGCAGAGGATTCTGTGTCTCCTTCCTGTGTTGGGTCCCAGGACAGAGTAATCATTCCTGGCAAAGCCAGTGATTTAGGCAGAAGAAGAGGAAGTTAAGTGAGGACGATGGGAATGGTGCCCTGCTGTACCTCCCTGCCGTTTAAGTACCCTCCGCATGGGAGCCAGGAACATGGGGGCACCTGCCGTGGAGGTAACCTGCCCAATCCAACAGTCAGCTGAAGTCAGGGCCAGCAGGGAGCAGAGCTTGGCTTCAGAAAACCACGATGCAATCTGCTGCCTCCCAACTCCCCTCTCCAGAGGCTGCCCTGCACCCTGACCCAGAGGCGGAAGTCTGGCCTCTCCCCACTGCCTGACCAATCACAGTGGGCCATAGTGGATGATGTCATTTCCCAGGGGACTGTGAACCACGTGAGTCTGGAGACCAGGGGGCCCGTCTCTAATCCCAGCACTGACTGGTCACATAAAATGCAGGAGGAAGCCGGGCGGGCGTGGTGGCGCACGCTTGTAATCCCAGCATTCGGGAGGCTGAGACCGGAAGATCCGGGTTCTCGGCCAGCCTCAGCTACCTAGTGAGGCACTCCGCAACTTAGTGAGACCCTGTTTCAAAATAAAGAATAAAAAATAGGGCTGAGGGTATATCTCGGAGGTAGAATGCCCCTGAGTTCAATCCCCAGAACCGCAAAAAATAAAATAAAATAAAATAAAATGCAGGAGGATGGCAGTTTTGAGGTAACTTAGTGAGATTTTAATTTCAAAATAAACCAACAAAGTCGGGCTGGGGGTGCAGCCCCTGATGCTGGCCTATGATGCTCCCGCTCCCGTCCCCCTCCTCTCCCACAATGCCTAGCTAATTTCCTCCTATGCAGAGGTCGCCAGACCTTGCCGAGTGAGCCTCGGATCACGGAGCACTCCCCAAGCTCAAGAAAACGACGTGGCATGTGAAGAGGATTTGTTCAACAGAGTGCAGAGTGCTTTGCCAGGAGCGCTGAGTGTTTTAGTAATCAATCAATCAATCAGTCAGGGAGAAGCCTCGTTAAGCACATGGTGCTATGCCACCCAGAAGGCGTGAAGAGCTGGAGGCTGGAGCCTCGCGCGGTGCCAGCACCCAGGGAGGTGAGAAATCCCCACTTCCCCACGTGCCGGGGTCCCAGGCACGGTTCCGCACAGTCTTGCTCGTGTGTGTAATTCTGGGAAGTCAGATTTTCCATTTCTCCATCTGCATGAAGAAACTCAACCAGAGGGTATCCTATTCTGTGTGTGCACCCCGAGTGTCTCAGCAGGGCTTCTTGGGGGTGTCTGGAGGGCAGCCATGGACGCATGGAATGGCCTCGGGGTCAGCCTGGGCAGCAGGCGAGGGGAGACCTCCAAGCAACCAGCAGGACGAGGAGGCCATGAACTGGATAGAAAGGGAAGGACCGTAGACTGAAGACTCTCGGTGTCTTTGCTGTCATTGCAAGAAGAAGAGGACTCTCTGGAATATGGGGTTGGTCAGGAGTCGAAAGCTCGAGGCCAAAAGCTGGGCAGGGAGGAGTGAGTTGTCAAGGGTGATGGGACAGACACAGGTGTGCACAGGTACCTGGCTGGTCCTACTGCTGCCATTGTAGTCTCGGAGACTGGCCATGGAAGAGCTAAGGTTGCTTTTAAGAATGCCAGAAACTTGCCAAGTGTGGTGGCACATGTCTATAATCCCCGTACTTGGGAGGCTGAAATGGAAGGATCACAGGTTCGAGGCCTGACTCAGCAACTTAGGGAAACCCTGTTTTATAATAACAACTAAAATAGGACTGGAGGTGTAGCTTGGAGGTGGGAACGTCCCTGGGTTCAATCTCTATCACCACCAAAAAAAACAAAACAAAACAAAGAAAAAAAGAGTGTCAGAAAGTTGGATTTGTATGTGAAAGCTCTTGATTTTTAAAAATTGACAACCAAAATTCTTTAAAATAGACACAGCTAGTCAGATCTTGCGAGGTTGCTGTTGGTTATCTCAAGTGTGAATGGTGAGGCCGATTTCAGGAAGATGTTTGATTGTTTGTTTGTTTGGGCACTACGGATTGAACCCAGGGGCACCCTACCACTGAGCTATACCCCCAGTCCTTTTTATCTTTATTTTGAGACATTCTCGCCAAGTTCCACAGACTGACCTTGAGCCTGTGATTCTCTGGCCTCAGCCTCCTGAGTCACTGGAATTACAGGTGTACACCATCGCACCTGGCATTTATTAGAAATTTAATTCAAATTTATCTGGGTGTCTTGTGTTTTTATTGGTTAAACATTGCAACCCTGGAATCCTACCCAGGCCCCCACGGGCCTCATGTTTGTGAACCTGCACACACACACACACACACACACACACACACACACACACACACACACGTCTTTGAAGACTTCCAAGGGATCTCACCTCAGCCTGCACTCCTTGGACAGGGAAGACATTGCATTCCTTTGCTGGAGCCACAAGAAAGCACCAGAGACCTTCCTGGTCCCCCATCCTGGAGGCTGGAGGCCAGGTTCACGGGGTCACAAGGCTGGTTCCTTCTGAGGACTTCCAATCTGTCCCAGCCCCTCTTTGGCGTAAAGCTAGCTGTCTCCATGTTCAGCATCCTCCTGTCGCCTGTGTCCCAGTTTCCTCTTCTTTTAAGGACTCCAGTCCTGTGGGATTAGCGCCCAGCCTAGTGACC
Organism: Graphiurus murinus; assembly: GCA_004027655.1. NCBI lineage: Eukaryota > Metazoa > Chordata > Mammalia > Rodentia > Gliridae > Graphiurus > Graphiurus murinus. The sequence continues at coordinate 16,592 of PVLC010015113.1, forward strand.
CCATTTTAATGATTACCTCTTTAAAAGCCATATCTGCAGAAAGGCTCACACCCCTCAGGGATTTGACATAGGAACCGGCAGAGGACACGATCCGACCCGTGGTGGTTATTTTTTCAGAAAGAATAAAGTGAACTTTATTCTTTCTTTCTTTGTCTTTTTTTTTCTTTACTTTGTATGTGTGTGTGTGTGTGTGTGTGTGTGTGTGTGTGTGTGTGTGGTGAATATCAAAGTTGATCACAAATATTTCCTCTTCTACCTGGATAAATCTCAAACTAATTATGCTGAGTGAAAGAAGCTAGATAAAACAGGAACATATGGCTTGATTCCATTTATATAAAATCCTAGAAAATGCAAAGTAATCCATATAGTGCAGAAAGCAGCCCGAGGTGGCCTAGGGACTGGGGAGTCGGGATGTCAGGGCGGGGGTGCAGGGGAGCCCAGGAAACTTCCAGCAATTACAGAGCTGCTCATTCTCCTGACTACAAAGGTAGTTTCACAGGTCCATGCATATGTCAACGTGGTGGCACACGCCTGTAATCCCAGTGCTTGGGAGGCTGAGATAGGAGGATCGCAGGTTCCAGGGCAGACTCAGCAAGTAGTGAGACTCTCATCAACCTAGTGAGATCCTGTTTCAAAATAGTAATAAAATAGGGCTGGGGGTGTAGCTCAGAGGTACAATACCCCTGAGTTCACTCCCTAGAACCATAAAAAAATATGTATTTCATATATATGTGCTTTTGATCATATATCAGTTGAAATTTCAATCAAAATGCTTTTTCCTGTTTCTTTATCTTTTTTTTTTTCTTTTTTCTTTTTTGGTACTGGAGTTGAACCCAGAGGCAGTCTACCTCCAGGCTACACCCCCAGCCCTATTTTTTTTTTTTTGCGGTACTGGGGATTGAACTCAGGGGCATTCTACCTCCGAGCTATACCCCCAGCCCTATTTTTTATTCTTTATTTTGAAACCGAGTCTCACTAAGTTGCAGAGGGCCTCACTAGGTAGCTGAGGCTGGCCGCGAACCCAGATCCTCCGGTCTCAGCCTCCCGAACCTATTTTTTTTTTTTTTTTCAAACAGGTTCTTGCTAAGTTGCTGGCTGCAAATCCTCAATCCTCCTGACTCATCCTCCCAAGTACTGGGATTACAGGCATGTGCCACTCCCCCCCTCCCCCAGCTTCCTGTCCAAGTTTTTTTTTTTTTTTTTTTTTTTTTTGCGGTACTGGGGATGGAACTCAGAGGCATTCTACCTCCGAGCTATACCCCCAGCCCTATTTTTTTATTCTTTTTTTTTTGAAACCGAGTCTCACTAAGTTGCGGAGTGCCTCACTAGGTAGCTGAGGCTGGCCGCGAACCCGGATCCTCTGGTCTCAGCCTCCTGAATGCTGGGATTACAAGCGTGCGCCACCACGCCCGGCTGTCCAAGTTTTTAAGGAACTATTTTCGTACTCTTTTCCTGCAAAATTTAATTTCAAGGCGACTCCAAGGCTAGAGTCCTCATGCTGGGCACCCGTCTTTGTAGTTTTGGGCCATTACTGTGTTCACACTTGCTCCTAGAGGACCCCAAAAGAATCAACCTCCTTCTTCAGATAAAAGAAACACAGACTGAGCCAGGCATGGTGACACACGCTGGTGATCCCAGTACTTGGGAGGCTGAAACAGGAGGATCGTGGATTCAAAGCCAGCCTCAGCAACTTAGCAAGGCCCTCCGTAACTTAGGGAGACCCTGTTTCAAAATAAAGAATTAAAGAATAAAAAATAGGACTGGGGGTGTAGCTGGGAGGTACAATGCCCCTGGGTTCAATCCCAGTACCGTAAGTAAAATAAAATAAAATAAAAAGACCCAAGAACTGTTCGTGTAAAGAGAGAACAAAGGAGAGAAGGACCCTTCCTGGTAACCACCCGCCCCCTGCCCGCCTCCTCCAGGCTCACTCAAGGTTACCCTTGCTTACCTGCAGCAGAAACAGGTTTGTAATGACTTCTCACCCCCGTCCCACCCCCACCGGACATCAGTGAGAGAAATCACCTACTTAGCAATGTCTCCTTGACAAGGGCACCCAGACGCGGGCACAGAAGCTCGGCTCCATGGTGGTGCACCAGGAGCTGGCTGAGGGACCCGGGTTTACCCTTGTGCACCTGGCCTCCGCACCTGCGCCCTTCTCTTCCTGGAGTACGTGCCTGGCAGGTGTCACTTAGGCTTGTCTGAGGCCCCCAGACAGGATCCTAGAAGTCCTGGTTTCAGATCAGTCCGTGTTTCTTTTCTTTTCTTTTCTTTTTCTCGGTACTGGGGATTGAACCCAGAGGTATTCTAAGTAGCTGAGGCTGACCGTAAACCTGGATCCTCCTGTCTCAGCCTCCCAAGTACTGGGATTACAAGCATGCACCACCATGCCCGGGTATTTATTTACTTATTATTTATTTATTTATTTATTTATTTATTTATTTATTTATTTATTTATTTTGCAGTACTGGGGATTGAACTCAGGGGCATTCTACCTCCCCGCTACACCCCCAGTCCTGTTTTTTATTCTTTATTTTGAAACAGGGTCTCACTAAGTTGTGGAGGGCCTCACTAAGTAGTTGAAGCTGGCCTCGAACACGGATCCTCCGGTCTCAGCCTCCCAAGTACTGGGATTATAAGCATGCACCATCACACCCGGCTCAGTTCCTATGTCTTAAACACTTACCTACTGGGTTATGAAATGGAGGATGCCGCCTCCAGGGACACTCACCCCTAAATAAAAAAATAACCCACCAGCGTGGGGGGAGCCCCTGTCCATGGGCCAAGGGGCCAAAGAGGTGGTCCTGTCCCTCAAAAGACTTGAGGACCTTGTGCCTCATAGCTGCAACTCAGACAGATGGACAGGGGCTTCCCAGCCCCAGCAAGACTCTGGGTCGTGAAAGCAGAGACTCGAGTCACATGTCACTAAGCTGAGGAGTCCTACGGGTGGGTGAGGCCAAGGTCCTCCCAGACAGGTCAGGAGACTGAAGACATGGTCTCCCAGGCAGCCCTCGGTCAAAGCCGACTCCCTCTGCACTCTCTAACACCTACATGCGCCGAGTCAGTGTCCCCTGCCTAGCAATGGAATGTATGAGGGGGTTTTATGGTAATGAGTTGGAACTGAACACACCGGGATAGCAGCCAGTCACCACGAGGAGGAAGAGGAGGAGGAGACAGCGGCGGCTCCTGGAAGCACTAATCTTCCCACCTCTCCCGAAGCTACCTGCTCCCCCAGGCACCTGGGAGTTAATTATTGCTGTGGAGGAAATCACCCAGGTTGCATCCGCCCTCGCGGACATGTGGGTCCTGCAGGAACAGGCCTGGGTGAGCCTGTTGGTCCGCTGCTTCTAGGCAGGAGAGGGACACCGAGTTACCGCCGCGCCCCCACGGCTGCCAGTCTCTCTCCACCGATCACACGCTCTGACGGGGCCTCCTGGGGCACCTGAGGTGATCCGGTTACCGGTTCACCTGCACTCTTTGCCCATCTGATACTCTCTGGACCTCCACCTGCTCCTGGCAGCGGCAGGATGGGCGGCCGGGGGTCCCAAACCCAAGGCCTGCTTTTAACTCGGCCTGTTTGAAAAGTCCTGTCCATGCCGGGGGAGTATATCAATGACTCTTGAAGCCACCTTTCTTCCTTGCCAAGAAGCAGGCGTCTTATAGTAACTGCTCGAAACCGACCCTCCAAAGATGGTTGCGGGCTTGGTGGCCTACACCTGCAATCCCAGTGCTTGGGAGGCTGACAGGAGGATCGCAGGTTCGCAGCCAGTCTCAGCAACTTAGTGAGGCTCTCAGCAACTTAGTGAGATCCTGTTTCCAGATACAAATAAACTAAAACAGGGCTGGGGGTGTCCCTTGGTAATAGAAGGCCCTGGGTTCCATCCCCAGTACCACAAAAGAAAGAAATGAAGGGAGGAAGGAAAGAAGGGAGGAAAGGAAGGAAGGAAAGAGGGAGGAGAAGGAGAGAAAGGGAAGGAGGAAGGGAGGGAGGAAGGGAGGGAGAAAGGAAGGAAGGAAGGAGGAAGGAAGGAAGGAAGGAAGGAAGGAAGGAAGGAAGGAAGGAAGGAAGGAAAGAGGGAGGAGAAGGAGAGAAAGGGAAGGAGGAAGGGAGGGAGGAAGGGAGGGAGGGAGAAAGGAAGGAAGGAGGAAGGAAGGAAGGAAGGAAGGAAGGAAGGAAGGAAGGAAGGAAGGCTGGGCCAGTGGACGAGGCAGGTGGGCCACCCACAGCATCACCTGAGCTGAGATAAAGAGCTAGAGATGACTGCAACAGGAGCTGGCCCCCAGCCCTGAACACCTGGCCCTTCCCACCTTGCACCGGGGCTGAGAGCTCCCTGACTCTGTGAGCCTGTGTGTGTAAACTTCTCCCAGACAAGGAAAAGCCTGTAATCCAGGCATTGATGTGCAAATGTATGTTTACCCAGGTGAGGGCCATTGTGGAACCGGCCCCATGGGTCCCACCCTGCAGGTTGCCTCTGTTCCAGTACCCTTGCTTCCCTGCACTGCCCAGAGGACTGTAAAAAGAATGTTCTGGCTAGGCGTGGTGGTGGGTGCACACTTGCAATCCCAGTACTTGGGAGGCTGAGACAGGAGCATCCTGGGTTCGAGGACGACTTCAGCAACTTAATGAGATTCTCAGCAAAATAGCAAGACCCTGTTTTAAAACAAAAAAAGTAAAAAGCTAAGGGTATAGCTCAGAGTTAGAATGCCCCTGGGTACAATCCCTAGTACCGAGAGAGAGAGAGAGAGAGAGAGAGAGAGAGAGAGAGAAAGTAAGTTAGTTCAGGGTTTGATCCCCAGCACTACACAAAATAAATAAAGTTTTGGGTTCCACCCCTAGCATCACAGAATAAGTAAGTAAATAAATAAATAGAACCATAAAAGTTCTGGCAGCAACTACTGCTGGCCTGCAGAAATTTTTCACCCAGACATGTTTACTTTTTTTTTTTTTTTTTTTTCCGTTTACAGGAGATTAAACCCAGAGACATTCTATCTCTGGGCTGCACCCAAAGATAGCCCTTTTATTTTTTTATTTTGAAACAGAGTCTCGCTAAATTGCTGAGGCTGGCCTTGAACCTGCCATCCTCCTATCTCAGCTTCCCAAGTACCGGGATTACAGGTGTGCACCGCCACGCCCAGCCATGTTGTTTTCATTAAAAAAACCAAAAAGTATTATTATATTTGCCTTAGTAGGCATGGGCCGCCATGATGTGCTTGGGGTTTTAAGAATGGCACTGAGGGCCGGGCGTGGTGGCGCACGCTTGTAATCCCAGCATTCGGGAGGCTGAGACCGGAGGATCCGGGTTCGCGGCCAGCCTCAGCTACCTAGTGAGGCACTCCGCAACTTAGTGAGACTTGGTTTCAAAATAAAGAATAAAAAATAGGGCTGGGGGTGTAGCTCGGAGGTAGAATGCCCATGAGTTCAGTCCCCAGTACCGCAAAAAAAAAAAAAAAAAAAAGAATGGCACCGAGGGTCTTGTTCTCAGAAGCACTGATTGCAGCAGGTCCCCCTTGCTGCTCGCTGTGCGTATAAATGTATTTCGGCTTTGTGGATAAGGATGACGCTGCATGGGTGAGGGGGGAGGCTGGGCAACTGCACTGAGCCCTGAGCACAGCCTCCTCTTCTGCTCCTCCTCCGGCGACAGCGCCCTCCGCTCTTCCATAGGACCTGGCAAGCTCTCCCCGGGGGAGACCAAGCCTCCTCCGTTTGGTTGGTGTTGTTGGCTCTCCTTCGGGGCAGGAGGGAGGGAGGAGAGGTGAACACAGATGGACAGAGGACGATGGTGGACAGGCCAGGCTGCAGGGGGGCGCAGCCCTGGGTGAGCACACTCAGGGGAGAAAGGGGCGGCCTTGGAGCCACCCAGATATGCAAGATGCGGTCCTGCCACTGCAGAGGAATTTGGCAGCAAACACGTGGCCTATTGTCTGACCTGTTTGTAGGCCTTGTCCTGGAAAATGAGCGAGGCTGAGGACTCGGGAGGCGGATCCATGATTCACCGGCTTAGCTAATGACAGGAGTTACACAAACTGGCTCCGGGGTGCAGTCCAGGCAGGTGTTACTCAGCGCAGCACCCACAGCAGGTGCTGCGGAGGCCGACAGCGTGCCGGGCCCAGGTCTCCCTTTGGAGGGAGGATTTACCTAAGTGAGACCAGCCAGACCCAGAAAGTCAAAGGTCATAGGTTTTCTCTCCAATGTGAAGCTAGAGAGGAAATAGGGAATAAAAGGGGCTTCGGTTAAATGAAGGGAGAGACCAGTAGAATAGGGGGGGCCGGGGGAAGGAGGTGGGAGAGGGGGAAAGGAGGATTGAGAAAGGAAACAGCTCAAATGCCGTCATGTCTGCATTTGAAGGCATCACCACAGTCTCACTAACCTGTTTGGGGAGGGGGATGGGGAGCCGGCTAGGAGATGGACAGAAACACACCAAGGGCCCTGTGCATGTATGTGTGTCACTTTGAACCTCACTATGATGTATAAGTACAATGCACCAGTTAAAAAAAAAAATGTACTTTTAAAATAAAAACTGAAGTGCGTGTAGCCCCAGGGTCACACTGACCACACCTGCACACCTTTCCCCGGAGTGCATGGTCGAAAGCTTGCAAGCACACTGCTGGGCACGAAGAAAGCCCCGGAGCCTGGTGTTCAGGACACGTTCAAGACTGCACCATCTTGCTGGATCCTCATTTCCTTCAGCAAAATGCAGCTGGAAGGCCAGCGCTAGTAAATCACACAGACAGATCTCACACTTGGGTCTTCTGACCGAAAAAGGAAACGCGGTAACCACGTTTCTCAGTTGACCAGACAGGGGAGAGAGCTCTCTGGGTTTCTTGGGCCCCGGCCTGATTATTTCCTCTTTGGTTATTAGCTTTGAACAGAGTGTGCGTGCCATGCCCCTTGGTACTCACCTAGGATACTTGAGGACTCACTCCAACACTTTTATTGAGGGTCTGCTATGTGTGGCTATGCAATGTGCTAGGAATGGAACCCTCCCAAAACAGTTCCTACCCTCGAGATTTCCATCAGAGGAGAGCAGCTGGAAAACAACACAGTAGACACCCCTCATCTGCGGCTTCACTTTCAGCTACTCTTGGTCAACCACAGTCTAAAAATATTAAATGGAAAGTTCCAGAAGTTTAAAAAAAAAGTTCATAGTTTTAAGCTGTGCACCATTCTGAGTCGTATGGTGAAATCTCTCGCCATCCCACACCCTAAGGATGTGAATCATGACCATGTATCCACGCTGTATATGTTACCTGCCTGCTCATTACTTAGCCAACTCCATCTTCACAGAGACTGTGTAGGTATCACATTGCACAAACTTAAGTTTTATCATAAGCATGGATGTATTGGAAAAGGCATAGTATGTATATATAGAATTCAGTACTATCACCATCCATGAAAACATAAATTGTGGCTCATCTGATAAAAAGTCTCTGTGTCTTGGTGACCTGTTTGTACAAACACTGCCTAACTCAAGAGCCGAACGCAAGCTCCTGACAGAGACGCAGCCCCCACGTGTACAGGGCTGAGCAAAGATGCCTTTGCAGACAGAAACTTGAGGGCATTTGGAAGACTTTGATGTGCTTAGAAATTTCAAGCTTGAAAGATCAAGAGGCAAGAAGAAATAAACACATCCAGTATTTTAAGGAACCAAGGGATCAAACTACTCATTTGACCAACTGGAGACTTGAAAAGGGATTGGTATGTAGGTTGAACCGGACGTGGATGGCATACAGAGTCAGATGGCTTTTAACCCATTACTCACAGGGAACAAGACTCGTGAAGAAAATATAAGGGGTGTCCGTCCAATGCCCACTTGCGTAGTGTAAGCAGGACACGGCAAGTGGAGAAAGCAGACCTGGGTCTCCCACCCTGGGCTTATGCTGCTAGAAAGATTGCAGGGTGACAGCGTGTTGGGAGAGACGAAAGGCACGGTCCACAGACACTGACGTGCAGCCCAGAGTCCAGCGGAGCAGCCCTTCCCTTTGCTTTTAGAAAGGAGGTTGGACCTCTCCACCAGCAGCCCTTGGGCAAGAGAGGGAACAGGAGAGGACGGGAGGACACACCTGTCACCTGGCACCAGTGACAGACTGGCCCATGAGAGCCAAACTTGGCCCTCCATGAGTCACGCTGAAGCTAGCCTCGAACCCGCGATCCTCCCGTCTCAGCCTCCCAAGTACTGAGATTATAGGCGTGCGCCACTGCACCTGGTTTCATCTTGGTAGATTTTAAAGTCAAGGAAAGGGTCTGGACAGAAGAGAGGGTCTTCCATCCAGACAGCATATACTTAGCCAAGTGTGGTGGTACATGAGTATATATACTTAGCCCAGTGTGGAGATCTAAGTCGGAGGCTGAGACCAGAAAATCACAGGATCGAGGCCAATGTCAGCAACTTAGAGAGACCCTGTTTGAAAATAACAAATAAAAAGGGCTAGGGGTGTAGCTTGGAAGTAGACTTCCCCTGTGTATAATCCTTAATATAAAAAAAAAAATTTTTTTTCAACAGAAAGCATATACTTGTCTGAACGTGCAGTTTCCCCGAGGGTCTGGTGGGGAAAGACAAAGAGCCCTGGCGGACGCCACACGACCTCCCACTCTGAGTCAGGAGGAGGGCATGCCTCCAGGATTCCCCGCCTACCCTGCTCTTTCCCACGCTCCTGGGTCAAGAGGCAGGCGTGGTCCCTTCGGCAGGGTGACATCAACGAAAACACATTCCTGGCTCCTCTGTTCCCAGTCACACGTGGGGTTCCTGAGTCCCCATTACACCTGACCTCTCCATCAGTCCAAGTTCACTCACCACACAACCAACTCCATCGTCGGGAACACCCCAGCCCTGGGGTGCGCCACCTGCTTGGCCCCTGGGGGAGCATGCACGGGTCGGGGAGACCCCCTGCAGGGGCTTCGGTGGTCCCACCCTGCTGGTGGCACCCAGGAGCACGTGGGTGGGCTCTAGCATGACATCTGCTTGTGGAGGCCCTGCTGCTCCTGGCTCCACCTCAACCACTGCTTTGTCCATCCGTCCATCCATCAATCCATCCATCCATCCATCCATCCATCCATCCATCCATCCACTCAGAAGATGGGTGTCAAGTATCCCCAGTACCCAGCGCTCCGCAAGGTATACACATAAACTGAGCAAGATTCTGTCTCTCACGGAACTTTCCCCACTCGGCCCGAGTGACAAACCAAGACTACATTTCCGGGCCGGTTCCCCGAGGGGAGGAGCCTCAGGGAAGCCGTGATGGAGGCTCGGTGCTGCATGGGGGACACCGTGTTCTCCTAGGTCTGAGACACAGGTGCGCGCTGACCCAAAGTGCGGCCAGGGCTTCGTCCCCTGAGCACAGCACTTGGACGAGCCCCCTTCCAGAAAGGAGCGGAGTGCGGCCCGCCCCGCTAGGGAGAAGGCTGGGTCTGCGGATGCTCTGGTAGCCCCAGGTTGCCTGAGTTCCTTGGGGTCAGGAGCTGCTACTCCTCTAGCGTCCCCTGTCACGACGTTCAGGAGCCATTACCGGCCCCCTCCTGGCTGCGAGCTCCTTTCTCTGAAGAGGGGCAGCAGTAGGCATGGCTGGGGGCCCCCGGCTCTGGGCCTGGCCGCTCTGGAACCCTCACATCCAGAAGCTTCTGCCACCTGGGACAAGTGCCAGACCGTGCGGAGGCTGGGTCAGAGCAGGGTGCCTCCCCTCCTGAATGTCACAGCTCCCGCGTGCTTCCCCAGGTGACACGTGACCTTGGTGCACATGGGTGAAGGAATGGCTTTGAGCCCCGGCCCCCTCACCCATTAGTCACATTGTGACACAGAACTGGTTCCAGGAGCCAGCTCAGGGAATTGCAAATGCCTCCCCGGCTCAGCTTACCAAACTCACCGTCACACCATCCGTCCAGGTGCCCGGAACCGCCTTGGCACACCGCCACCGAGGCCCGGCCTTGGGGACTTGAGCTGAGGCCAAGGACCAGGACGAACACCCAGCCCTCCCCTTGCTGTGTGAGTCTGAGCAAAGGCTACACCTCTCTCAGCTTCTGCGTGTGGACCTCAGCAATAATGATGGGTTCTATAGGGAGAAGCACCTGAGAGAACGGTGGTGAGCGCTACAAAGTGCCCTGCAAGCGGCAGTGGTTCTGCCCCTAGGGGAAAACGGGTCCCAAGCCTTTGCCTAAGGAGTTCTTAGGGGGTGAGAATTCATGGCCATGCAAAGACAGCCTCCAAACTCGGACCATTCAGTACCTGGCAAGTAAACTCCCCGTGGAAATACCAGGCTTCATGCTAAAGCTGCACAGTGAGCTTCCAGGAAACACCCAGAGAGGTAAACGTAACGTCTTTATCCAGTACCCCAAAAACATCGCCTGGAGACCCAGAATCGGAAGGCGCATTGCACTAACGGCCATGAGGTGACCCTCCAGGGAGAATCAGCAGGTGTGTCTCCTAAAACAAAACCGGGTCTTGTCCTTGAGAAGCAGAATTTGAGCCGGGCATGGTAGCGCACACCTGTAATAATCCCAAGTACTTAGGAGGCTGAGACAGGAGGGTTGCAGTTTCAAGGCCAGCCTCAGTGACTTAGGGAGACCCTGTTTCAAAACAAAATAATAATAATATAAATAAACAAATAGGGCTGGGGGTATAGTTCAAAGGTAGAACACCCTTGGGTTCAATCTCTAGTACCACAGGCAGGATGGAAGGGAGACAGGCAGAAATAAAGGAAGAAGGAAGGAAAGAAGGAAGGAACGAAGGGAGGGAAGGGAAGGGTTTGAGCACTTGGAGACTCAGGTAAATCCAGACCAAAGGGTAAGAAATGCAGGTTCCAGGCCCTGCTGCAGACACTGAGAGGTGGCATTTCTCATTCGCCATGGCCCAACCACCCTTCTCAATCCCTCACCTCCACCTCCCCCACCTCAACCTGGCCCAAGCACACCCAAAACCATCTCTCGGTGTTTACACCAGTGGTCTCCCTGCCCCAGGAGGCTGGCCCCGGCTCTGGCTCCCTGCCCTCCTCCCTGGATCTCTCTCTACAGACCTTCCTTGGCCAGGCGCGGTGGCAGCACCTGTAATCTCAGCAACTCAGGAGGCTGAAGCAGGAGGATCGAAAGTTTGGGCCCAGTCTAGGCAATTTGGTGAGACCCTGCCGCAAAATAAAGTATAAAAAGGGGTTGAGGGTATAGCTTAGTGGTAGAGTGCCCCTGGATCCAATTCCCAGGACCCTCCCCCCCCCGAAATAAAATTAAGCAAAGTCGTCCCTCCCCTCCTGCCTTCCTCTCCCCGCTGGTCTGTCACCTTATCCATTTTTAGTGTCCTTGTAGCACACGTCACTTTCTGAAACAGTTTCTCCTTATTTTGTGTTGACTAGGTCTGTTACGAGCTCCTAAACACAGCACCACACCGGCCTCATTTGCCAAGAGAGTTCTTGGGGCTCAGAAGATCACCTTGGACCCCCAGGAACTTCAAGCCCCCTGTCAGCCGGGGTCACTGTGGGTCCCGTGTCCCTGCCTCGGTGAGAAGGGAGGAGGCCCGGGCCTCTGTCCTGAGGGCACCGCCCGCCTCTCCCTCCTGCAGGAGGTGCCGCCTGGCTCCCCTCCCCACCCCAGGGCCCCAGGCGAGGGAGCGCCTTCTCTGGTTCTTGGCTGCGCCACCAGGACCGGCAAGCTTTCCAACTTCCCCATCTGTAAGACGGGGACAAAGAATACCTTGTCACCCCACCTACTTCTCACGGGTGTTATGAAACTCCTGCTTGCTGGGAAAACACTTTGAGCAACTTGGGGAGAGGTGCCCCGGGGTTCCGTGACTCCTGCCACTCTCCATCCAGGCCAGTCATCCGGTCACCACCACGCTGCCCACGGACCGCCACACCCGGGTCCCCAAGCCCATTGGCTGGGCCACGGTCCCAGACCGTACCCACGAGGTGGGTGTCCGTTCCCAGGGCCCCCGGTCCTGCTGATTTCAGCAGATTAGAAGCCTTCCGCAGACCTGCACAGCCGCCTCTGAGTGCCCAGCCCACCTTGCACGCGGGAGGGAGCTGGGGGTTACCTGGGGTAACCTGCCCGAGCACCCACCACGCAGGGCGGGATGCGGCTTTGGTGCCAGCCTCCCGGGCAGAGAGCGAGGGAACAAAGGCAGGCAGTCTTGGCTCCCGGCCAGGGGAGGGCAGATCGAGACCTACAGGCACACAGGTGCCCCCTCCCCGTTCCAGCGGAGCCAGCGGCAGTGGCCAGGCCCACCTTGTTACCATGCCAACCATCCTCTGCCCCCAAGAGGAGCCGGCCCCAGCGCTGCCCGCGCACCTCCCAGGGCTGCAAGAGCAGGCCAAGGTGCGAAATGCAGGAGAGCAGAGAGGTGCGGGCAGGCTGAGAGCAAGGGTGACCTCAAATCTTAGCTTCAGACTGGACGTCCACTCGGAGACCCGGCAGGCAGGACTCTCCTGGCAGTGCCCACGCCCGGCGAGGCTGCTGCTTCAAAATAAAGCACAAACCGCCCCAAAGGTGGTTCAGGCTGCTTCAAAATACAGCACACCCCCGAAGGTGGCTCAGGCCGGCTTTCAGCCGACAGCCAGCAACAGACAGGCGCACGCTTAATTATAACTCTCCCGCATAGGAAGGGCTGGCTATACACAGCGTGTCTGCCTGTTACTAATTATATTTACTTTCGAGAGAGCAGGGCGGGGGGGCTTCTGAGGATGAGTCAGAAGAAAGTCTTTGCTTGTTATGAAAGCGCGGGCATGTCTCCCGAGGGCGTCTGTGACTCGCTGTCACCGCCTGGCATCGGAAACGCAGAGCGAGCGCCGAGCCAGCAACCGGGTAAACACCTTGTGGCAGCTGTCCTGGCCCAGCGTGCCTTCAAGTCGGTGCCTGAGCTGCATACCAAGCCTCAACCCATAGGCAGGCGCTGTCTGCCCCTCCCGGACCCGGCCTGGCTGAGCACCACTTCCTGCTAGGGCGGCCACCGGCATCTGCTGTCACCTCCAGCGCACTCCCAGCGAAGGTGGCTCCCTCGTCCAAGGAAGCATTCCAACCAGATGCCTAGAACGAAAAGGTGCGGCCAGCAGCGTTACTAATCACAACCCCACGGATGCCCCAAATCACGTGCAAACACCTAGAAACCCCAAATAGTCACACACACACACACACACACACCAGAAGTCGCCTGCTCTAAGGAGCCATTAGGTCATGCTGTGAAATTCCAGCTGCACACGTGGGGACTCACATCTGTCCCCCATCTGCGTCAGCAGCTGCACCGTGCTCTGGGGGAGCTGGTCACCGTGCCCACTCGGCGGTCAGCAGCCTCCCCCATCATCTTACGTGTCTACCTGCCTCTGCCCACTCGTACTACTTGGAGCCAGCTGCGCAGGAAGGGGCGCGAGCTCCTTTGCACAGATGGAACAGCCTAGCCGGGCGTGGTGGCACATGCCTATGATCCCAGTACTTAGGAAGCTGAGACAGGGGGGTCACAGGTTCAAGAACAGGCTCCGCAACTTAGCAAGACCCTATTTAAAAATTTAAAAAGAAAAGCCGGGCGTGGTGGCACACGCTTGTAATCCCAGCATTCGGGAGGCTGAGACCTGAGGATCCGGGTTCGTGGCCAGCCTCAGCTACCTAAGTGAGGCACTCCGCAACGTAGTGAGACCCAGTTTCAAAATAAAGAATAAAAAATAGGGCTGGGGGTATAGCTCGGAGGTAGAATGCCCCTGAGTTCAATCCCTAGTACCAAAAAAAAAAAAAAAAAAAATTTAAAAAGAAGAGGCTAGGGGTGTAGCTTGGAGGTAGAATGCCCCTGGGTTCCATCCAGGAGGAGGAAGGGGAAGGGGGGAGAGAGGGAGGAGGAAGAAGAAAGAGTAGTAGAGGAGGAGGAGGAGGAGGAGGAGGAGGAGGAGGGCAGTGCCTTATCCTGACAGTGGCTTGGCAAGTCAGGAGTAGAATCTGGAATCGGACTGATGAGCACTGCCCTTAATTCCCTGCTCTGATCGTGAAGTGAAACAATAATCTAGTTTTCAAAGCAATGGTCCAAATTCTGGTTTTCCCCTCACAAAAGATCACTCCCAGCCGGCCGCCAAGTGTGGGGATCTAGCCTCGGGAACCTGGCCTTCTTCTCTACGCTTCCTTCCTCTGGGGTCCTTGGAGCCCCCAAGGTTGGCTTCGACAATAGTCAGTCCAGGACAAGAATAACAGGCATAGAGAGCCGGGTGTGGTGACGCATGCTTGTAATCCCAGCATTCGGGAGGCTGAGACCAGAGGATCCGGGTTCGAGGCCAGCCTCAGCTACCTAGTGAGGCACTCCGCAACGTAGTGAGACCCGGTTTCAAAATAAGGAATAAAAAATAGGGCTGGGGGTGTAGCTCAGAGATAGAATGCCCCTGAGTTCAATCCCCAGTACTGCAAAAAAAAAAAAAAAAGAATAACAGGCATAGGCTCGAGCTGAGAGGGAGAATGGGAGGGGGGTCCTGGACCTTCCGGCTGAGGCTGACTCCAGCACAAACACCCCCTGTGCCCCTTGGCCTTGCCTTGGCCCTAGGCCTGCCCTCGGAAGGCTCCTGGTCAGCCAGGAGCCCAAACCCAAACAGTACAGCCTCCCCGAGGTGTGACAGGCAGGCCATGAGCTGAGCTATTTACTGTTCCTAGCTCTGCAGCTCTTCCAAGGAAGGGAAAGAAATCGGGGCTTGAAACAAAGCCTCTCTCTCTCTCTCTCTCTCTCTCTCTCTCTCTCTCTCTCTCTTTCTCTTTTGGCCTCTTCATTTCTGATTCTACGGGGCTGAGGTTGATGAGAAATGGAGCCAGTCATTTCTAGGAGAAACAAAAGCGGGGAACTTTTAATAAACCACCGCATGCTCTGTTTCTGGGTCACACGGCGTAAATGTTGACAGTTTGACTCACACATCACATCTCCTGTCCTCTGATAAGAGGTGAGGAGCCCAGGGCCTGGGCAGGGGTGGGGGGTTGCCCGTGAGTTCACCGAGCGCCGTACAGCAGAAAATACCCAGAATCCACGCCCCCCCCGCCCCCAGTGTGCAAAGGTGTGCCTGCCTGCCCGTCCGCCCTCCAAAGGCTATTTGACCACAACCTCTCAGATGGCTCTGTTCTTAGAGTTACATTTGAACTGACAAAAGTTTAACAACAACTGTGACTTATGGCCTTCTAAAATTGGCAGCAGAAAAATGAACTGGGGAAGTAATGGAAAAAAAAAAAAAACAACAAACCTGCACACAAGGCCACTCCGTTATACACCATCTTTTTTTTCTGTGTCTTTTATTTCTTTCCGAGCACACGCGTGTGTGCATGTGTGTATGTGTGCATGTGTGTGTATGTGCACGCACACACCTCTGTGTGTTTGCGAATGGTAGGAAATATTTTCCAGATACACTGTCCTGGCGCTCCCCGGCACGTATTGATGCCAAGTTTATAAAAAGCAGCCGCAGACAGGGATGGCTGAAAGGCTCACTCTGCTGTCTAGCTTCCAGTTCCCACTGTCGGCAGGACACGGCCTCACCTGTAAAACACTCCCCGCACCGTCCACCTCCACTGAAGGGAGAGAAGCCTGTGGCTCGTGACCCGGAGAAAGAGTCAACTCTCACTCTCCTAAATTTTCTTTTTCTTTTTTGTGTGGTACTAGGATTGAACCCCAGGGGCCTTCTACCTCTGAGCTGTACCCCTAGCCCTTTATTGTGAAACAGGGTCTCCCTAAGTTGCTGAAGGCCTTGCTAAGTTGCTGCTGAAACTGGCCTCAAACCTGTGATCCTCCTGTCTCAGCCTCCCTCCCCCACACTGGCTTGACAGGGGTGCACCACCACACCTGACCCTCTTCTACATTTTCAAATCACAGTTTTTGGGTGTGCAAGGGACTTGAATGATGTGTTATGATCATTCCCCATCCCTGAAAATCCTCTTGCACCTACTAAAAAGGGTCCGAAGGCTCATCCCACAGCTCCCCGGACGGCTCGGAGGGGCCCCGTCAGCTGAGCGGCCTCAGCAGCTGCTCCCTGAATTGTGGAGAACATACGGCGGACGCGCGTAGGTAAGTGGATGTCAACCTGTCTTCCCATCTCCCTGCCTGGGCTTTGGCAAGACGCTCTTTCTCCAGGGGCCTGAGCCTCCCTGATCTCTCCCCAGCCTCTCCTGGGGCACCCAGATCCGCAGACTCCCACCGGCCTGGGTGGGGCTCCACCAACCTGGCTCCCCACCCCCCAGCTTAACCAAGACAATAATACCCGGCTTTGTAGCTCTGCTGGGGGTGACTAATTGGAGAATCTCGGGAAGGCCCTTTGAAGATGAAAGCCAGCATTACTCATGGGTTGAAGGCATGCACCTGCGGGGTTCGGGCCTGAGTCAGCAGAGAGCGGCCGTCTCCTGCAGGCTGGGCTCTGCTCTGGCCAGCGCCGGCCCACAGGGGGCGAGAGAGTGCACACCAGCTCCCACGCGGGCGCCCGAGGCCCCGGTGGCCGGCGCAGGGTGGTCTTCTGAGCCTGGGAATGGTTCCCAGCCACCTTTCACGTGGCCCAAGAAGCCTTCAGATAACTCTGCCAAGAGGGCAGCGCACCCCGTATTTCCTGGTCATTGTTCGGGGAAAATAGTTTCTCACAGCAGATTCCTCCTTCCTGCCTCTGCAGCCCACAGAGGGGAGACGGGAAAGGGCAGGTTGCACGGCAGGCCTGGGGCCTGGGAGAGAAGTGAGGCCAACTCCAGGGTCCCCTCTACCTGCCCCCCTCCCTCATTTCCAAGGAAGGCGAGGTGGTGGCCGCAAGAACCAGAGACCAGAGGGCAGTGGCAGTTGCCCCTCTGACCACGCCCTGCCCACCCTTGACCCCGTCCCGGGGGTTTTGACACCGCAGCAGCTGCGAAGCCAAGAACAGAAGGCCTTTAAGCCCGCAGCCCGGTGCCAAGATTCCACGGTCCAGACCCCGCTTCCTGCCCCTCTGCACATTCCTTCCCTGCGCCACCCCCACCCCCAGCACCTTCTCCCACTGCCTCCCCCGGGGGGCCGGCCGGCCGGCTTTCCACCGCTGCTTTCTGCTTTCTTCTAGAAAACAAGTCATGTGGCCAGGATTTCCGTACTTCTGCTTTCTCTTTGAGAGACATTCCCAAGCTCTTGCAAGTTTTTTGCATGTGTGTGTGATGTGTGTGTGTGTGTGTGTGTGTGTGTGTGTGTGTGTGTTCCTTCCTGCAAATTGCCCAGAACCCCAGAGGAGCACAAACACACATTATGATAAAGCTCCCCCCACCTCACCCCCCCTCCAAAAAAAGAATAGAAGGATGGGGGCAGGAGGGCGGGCAAGGGCGGCGCCTTCCTCACTGGGCGCCGGGGCCAGTGCAGGCCGATGAGGAGCGATTCTGCTGTTTGGAAGAAGGTGGAAGGAAGCAGCAAGGCTGGGAGCCCTGTGGGGAGCCGCCTCCTGTCTGCAGTTTTTACAGTGCCACCAAGCGGCGCAGCAAGCAGGTGCAGGGCCCAGGGCCGGGCCCCAGCCTCAGCCCTGCGGCCACACACCCACCACCCGCGTCCCCTGGAAGGGTCCTCGAGGAGGAGGGCAGGCCCCCGCCACAGCGTGCATGTGGGGCCTGATAACCCCAGTGTGTGCAGCCTCCGAGTTCACCCAGCTCTCAAACACGCGTCCCTCGGCCTTGCTGCCCCCACGGCATCCGGACAAAAGCCACTGTCCTATAAAAGGTACCGAAGCACATTTCCAGCGTTTAGACAGTGACCGGCGGCTGGAGCGAGCCTGCAGGTGCCACTGGACCCTCGTGGGTGTCGGGGGTGCCGGGCAGCTACGGCCAGCGCACCAGGGGCACGGCCTGCCTGCCGGAATGCCTGGCTCCCCCGCAGCAGACAAGCACTTCCGGGCACTTCACTTACTCCACGATGTCCAAATCAATTCACCTTAGACATCCGGAAGTGGTTTTATTTCTAAAAAGAGGAATTTTTTTTTTTTTTTTTTTTTTTTTTTGCGGTACTGGGGATTGAACTCGGGGGCATTCTACCTCCGAGCTATACCCCCAGGCCTATTTTTTATTCTTTATTTTGAAACCGGGTCTCACTAAGTTGTGGAGTGCCTCACTAAGTAGCTGAGGCTGGCCTTGAACCCGGATCCTCCGGTCTCAGCCTCCCAAATGCTGGGATTACAAGCGTGCGGCACCACGCCCGGCTTTAGGCCTTACCTTTTAAAGGTTCCTCCACCCCCCTCCATGGCACCCCTGTAGACCAAGCTGCTTGTCACGTAGGCTCCGTGCGACATTCAAGATCCAAACTAAAGCAGCCACGATTTTGAGAAACAGCCCTGGATTCTCTCCTGGCAGAAATTGCAGGCGTTTCCAAGACTAACCCCATCACCGCCTCGTCTTCTCAGAGAATTCCCTCCGCCACGTCCGACTCCCAGGATAGATCTGTTTGGGTTTTACTGTTTGGTTAGTGTGTGGTTTCTTGGAGGCACAGGGAAGAGAGTTCAAGGGTCTTAATAGTGGCAGAATCCAAGAAATAGGGCTTGAAACCGCTGCGTGCTTTTGGTCACGCTGGTGCTGGGCTTACCCCTAGAGGGCGGGGGCTGTCCAGTAGTCATTACCCTGGGGATTGAATCCAGGGGTGTTCTACCTCTAAGCTACACTCCAGCCCTGTTTTTTTTTTTTTTTAATTTGAAAACAGGGTCTCACTAAGGTGCTGAGAGCCTCCTAAGTTGCTGAGGCTGCCCTAGAACCAGAGATCTTCCGTCTCGGTCTCCCAAGTACTGGGATTACAGGCATGAGCCACCGCGCTTGGCCAGTAGCCATTACTTTGACAAGTACAAAAGGTTGCAAAGGGTCACCACACATTCTTGCATGTAACCCCTGGCAGGGCAGCAGTAGCTTCTGTTAGCTCTGGCCATGTCTACGCAATAGTACAGAATCTAGCTGAAAAGTCTTTTTGTTTACATGACTCAGAATAACAATTTTACCCAACTTTTCCCCTTCGCCCCCTATGACCAAACCTCAGGATTGTTTTCAGCCTGGTATGGAGTAACTGAGGAAGAGGCAGGAGCAGCCCATGGCTGGCCTGCCGCCTGTTGAAAAGCACTCTGAGGCTGGGCGTGGTGGCGCACGATTGTAATCCCAGTACTTGGGAGGCTGAGACCAGAGGATCCAGATTCACGGCCAGCCTCAGCTACTTAGTGAGGCCCTCCGCAACTTAGTGAGACCCCATTTCAAAATAAAGAATAAAAAATAGGGCTGGGGGTGTAGCTCAGAGGTAGAATGTCCCTGAGTTCAATCCCCAGTACCGCAAAAAAAAAAAAAGAAAGAAAGAAAAAAGAAAAGAAAGAAAGAACAAGAAAAGAAAAGCACTCCATGGTGCCCTCTGGACCTGATGAAGAGTCTACAGCTAACAAGGGCCCAGCGGACTGGCGCACAGGAGGTCAGAGACACAGGGAGCTCCAGCCAGAGATCTGAATCGCTTTCTTAGCAGGTCCCGGGCTGCATAGTGCCCCCACTGGTCTGGAGTGGAACTACAGGAGGAGTTCCCTCCTTGCCTGTCAATCACTGCCTTTCCCTGATTTTCCCTTCCCACCACTTTTCTGATGTCAAAATCGGCTTTGTTTTAGGAGATGACAGCAGTAGTGCTTGTTGATGTCATTTAATTTTGTTTTATATCTTCACTAGGCAACTAAACTTGGTCACCTACATCTGCCCAGGAGCTCAAATGTCTGGGAACAGCTAGCCAAAACCAAGTCAGCCTCGTGTCTCGAGCCTTACCCGAGCCGTCTAAAGCAGAACTGGAATGTGACGTCCCGCGTGGAGGCTTAGGGAGCAGCCGCGTCTGAGCAGCTGTTTGTCGTTTTGGAAACCCCGAGGGTTTCAAATGCTCCGTGAGGAGGAGCATTGTGCGGAGCTCAGAAATAGACGCAGGGAGGCACGGAGGCGCCACGCAGGTCCCAGCAGCTCCGCCGCGAGTCCAGGCCTGCCCACCCACGTGTGGCCGGCTGCCCTGCACTTCCATCACCACAGATGGCTGGGAGAGAGCCATGTGCAAAAATAGCACCTACGGCCACAGCAAGCCGGGCGTGCAGTCTTACGGACACGGCCCCGGCTTTGCAGCCAGTGCCTGAACTGTAAGAAAGCAGCCAGCCTTCGAGGATGGGGAGGCACACCTGTCCAGGTTTGCTTTCTCTGACACCCTCTCCTGACAGCCCCAGGGCCAGTTGTCAGCAGGGACCATGCAGAAGGCGCAGAAGGCATCACATGGCACAGAAACGGGGTGCCTGGGGTGAATCTGTGCTGCTCTGGGAGGACACAGCTCGGCCCCAGCACAGTGAGAAGGAAGGAGGCCGGGAAGCCAGTGGCCTCTGGGCCTCTCTGGCCACGTTCCCCCAGCGGCTCCGACGCCAGCTCCTTGCAAAGGCGCAGGGCCCTGGTTCCCAGTGTCCTGGGATTCTCAGCATTCCAGAGCCCCAGCAAATAACAATGGCAGTGTTTGTGGCATTTCAGAGCGAGCTTGGAAACTTTTAAATGTCAAAATGAATGATGTGGAAAGACCTGTGGGAGAAGCCAAGAGGCAGAAGCCAAGCAAGGGAAACGGCGAGGCGGGGGGCGCGGGGGGACCGCTGCTCAACACGTCCGGGCTCCCAAGCCTTCTAATAAAGGGGTACTCCGAGGCAGAGAAACATCTTGAGCTGTCACGGGAAGCAGCGATGTGACAAAAATGTGCAGATTAATGCGGTCCCGGCGGGGAGGGCCGGGGCTCGTGCTATTGATTTTATCGAGGATCTACTGTCTGATTTGCAGAAGATGTCACCAAGCAGGAACGCTGATATTCCTACCCAGCCTAGCCGGATCCCAGCTCACTGTGTCTGAAGACGCACACAGCTCCCAGCTTGCTAAGAACAGGAGTCCCGGACACCAGCAGGCCCCACCCTAAAGGCCAGACCTGGATTCCATGCCCGAGGTCCACAGCGGCCCCTCCAGAGGAAAAGGGACGCTGGTCCCTCCAGCCCTGCCTCACCCCAGTGATGGTGCACCCCCACCTGCAGGCCTCACCTGGGCCTTCTCACCCGTGAGCTGGGATGGACAATGGCTCCGGCCCCCTCGGACGGCAAGAAGGATCCTGAGGTTTAGCCTGCTGCCCACCCAAGAAGGAAGCCCATACGTTTTCCATGGCATGTCACTCCTTCCAGAACATTCTCAGACCCAAAATTCAAACCTGCATGACGCTGCAAATTAAGAAACTCCACAAGCCGGGCGTGGTGGCACACGCTTGTAATCCCAGCATTCGGGAGGCTGAAACCGGAGAATCTGGGTTTGCGGCCACCCTCAGCTACCTAGTGAGGCACTCCGCAACTTAGTGAGACCCGGTTTCAAAATAAAGAATAAAAAATAGGACTGGGGGTATAGCTCAGAGGTAGAATGCCCCTGAGTTCAATCCCCAG
>PVLC010015114.1:5839-38482 GCA_004027655.1 Graphiurus murinus
AAAAAAAAAAAAAAAAAAAAAAAAAAAAAAAGAAAGCTAGCCCTGTCTAAGTTAACTTCCTATGAATAAAACCGCCTCAAAATCTCTTATCTACTTGGCTCCCTTGATCTAAAAAATTTACAAGTTCAATACAAACCAAGCAAGTATTAATCTTACTAAATCCCCCCAATAAAATTTTTAAATACAACGAAAAATCCTTTACTTGGCTCGTTTTCTTTTGCCTCTTTAATTAGAACACGATTTCTGATCTATAATATTCTCCTTCCGTTTAAACACCGAGTAACCAGAGCCCGACAGATTTTTTTTCCCTCTTGCTGGAACGCCTGTCCTATTTTTCTGCACACTAGATAAAGTCCACCCAGATGCGCTGACGGGGCCTCCCTCCCTTGGTGCCCTCCCAACCCTGGATGCCTTTCCGTCCTCCTCCTCCATATTCTTGGGTGGGCAGAAACCCGGGGAGACGCAGCCACCAGGCAGCTTGCTACTCTGCTGCCGCACATCTGGGCTTTATATCAGGCCTTTAATTAATCCTCAGTGAAAGCCAAGCTATGACATTTTGACTGGGCAGGCTCCAGTGCTGGACAGGTCTTGATTTATTGCGACTGAGTCTCAACCAACTGTGATTTATTTCAGCTTTGGGGAGGAGGGCAGACTCGGAACAGAAAATCGCTGTTGAATGTCGAGCACGTGATGTCAGGACAAGACCTCCAGACTTCCGAGGGCCGCGGGGCAAGTGGGTCGGGAGAGAACGGCCTCTGAACAAGCCATTTTTAAAAACCTGAGGCTTCAAGAACGTGACGTGGTACAAAACAAAATAAATGCAATCATGGACGGGAGAAAATGGTTCTTGAAAAAGCTGGGGGCCGGTGGCTGCAGGATAGGAAGTCTAGCCTTATCTCTGGGAAAAGGAGGAATCTCGGGGGGCTTTAGTGATAATAAGAGCTCTCATTTGCAGGGGGGGGGCCTGCGCTGGCCCCTCCTTCCTGAGAACTGTCTTAGGGAGCAAAAGGGGGAGCCCTCCAACCCATTCTCTTCCACAGCCACACCAAGAGTTTTTGGCTCTTTATTTATTTAATTAATTTATTTATTTTTGCAGAACTGAGGATTGAACCTAGTGGCATTCTACCTCTGAGTTACACCCGCAGCCCTATTTTTTATTCTTTATTTTTGGAACAGGGTCTCACTAAGTTGCAGAGGGCCTCACTAAGTTGCTGAGGCTGGCCGAGAACCTACAATCCTCCTGTCTCAGCCTCCCAAATCCCGGGATCACAAGCATGCGCCACCACGTCCAGCTAACTTTTGGCTCTTTAAATGAAGGCAAATTTCCTCCATTCAAACAGACATGTTAAATCAAAAGAAGGCAAAGTTATTCGATTAAACAGAGACAAAGAGTTAGTTGATTTAAGTAATGGGTTTCTGTCCAGGGCAGGTTTTTCTGGTTGAGGCCTTGTCAATGAGCTATGTTCATGGCCACGTCCTTGGGTCTATCAGTGTGGTGACCGCCACCCGCAACCCAGCTCTCTGCAGTCAGCCAAGCTGGGGCTCGCAGGACAATGCCCTTCAGCGCCCTTCAGTGCCTCTCTGCAGCCTTCAGCAGGCCTGCCTTGTCGCCTGGCACACAGCAGGGGCTCCAGCCCAGCATCTTTGTTGACAAAGTCCCATCTCCTTCCCTGGAGGGTGGACCGCAAAGGACAAGCTCTATAGTGTCATCAAAAACCCCGATGGCCAACAAGAAACAAGTGTCAACAATTATTGGAGGCAAAGTCCCTTAAAAGCAAACTAATGGTGGGAAACACAGGTTGTAAGAGAAAGAAGAGTGGAAATAGAGGGAGGAGATGGGGCAGACGAGGTGGACAGAGGCAGCAAGACCCAAAGCAGCCGGTGTTGGACAAGCTTTGACCTTGGGACACTTAGTTTCAAACTCACAGCTACCTGCTTGCAGGTGCCCTGGGCCAGTTATTTCTTAACTAAGCTGATATTCCTCAGGGGCAAAAGAGGGGTTAGGTGCTTATGCTGCAGGGCTGCTGGGAGCTCCTGAGGAGAGGCGTTCCACACCGAGGGGCTCTCACGGTGCTGAGACCCAGCGGTGAGGGGCTCAATGGCACTTGTGTTTCTCGGTCTGGCGAATGCACAGTCGTGGGTGCTGGTGTGTGTGTGTCTCTAATAGGGTGTCAGTGAACCTGTGAGGTCTCTGGGAAGGAACATCCAGGTGGCTGTGAGCCCCCGCTCCCTGCCATTCGCCCACAGGCCTTTCCTCACAGATCCACATAGAATGGCCATTGCTAAAGACTTACAATACTCTTTGCCTGAAATTACTGAGTGAGTGATGCTTGTGACAAGTATTAATGTAATTGCCAGCTCCGTGAGTGGACTTCAAGGTTGAGCTGCAATTAGAGACAGCAGAGAAGTGCTATCATATTTCAAACCCCCTTCAGGACAACACACACACACACACACACACACACACACACACACACACACCCCATTTTGTGGGTGGTCAATTTCTTACTTCTGCAAACAGTCAAGTGCCAACGAGGTGGGCTGGCGTACAGGACTCCGTGAGCAAGCTCCAACCCGGGCTGAGCTGTGAAATCCATCGAATGCCTGGTATTTTTAGGCACTATGTAGCCCATACCAAAACACAAATTTACTATGGATAAGATAATCAAACTCAACAATCACACAATAAAATGCAGTTGTTTTGGCAGCGAAGAGAGCATATTTTAATTTCTATTGCCCTTTTTGAAGCCTAAAGTCAAAGCTACTTGAAAACGTGTACTCATCGATTTTGGAATCAAATTCTTCCCACATCTCCACGGTGCTCTAGTTTCTCAGAGAGTCTTAACAGGTTGGGGGCTGTGGAGCTACTGGTGAGAAGTACTAGGAATTCACAAGACCCAGGGAGCCTGGAAGTCCTGGGTCTGCACAACAGGGGGTTTCCTGTCTCTCCAAAAATATCTCTACTGGAAAGCAGAGAGAAAGAGCCAAGAACCAGAATTTCTGCCCAGAGTGGAGATTCTTTATAATCAGGCCGAGGAGCCTGATCTCAAGGGCCCCAGAGACCCAAAGCCCAGGTGTAAGGTCCTTCAGGTAGCAGGAAGCAGACACAGGACCACTGCAGGACCACTGTGGGGCTCTCTGAGCTTGGTGAGGCCCGGTCTCCAGATGACCAGGTGGGAGCTGATGACACACGCCCCTCTACGTATCAGGCCCCGTACTGCCAGAATTCCTTATTTTTCTGTTAATCTGTGAACAGGAAGATGAAGGTTGAAGAAACAGGTACCTAAGTCTGTACTTGGAAGTGCATGCCCTAACGTCATTACTTCCTGTTTTGCAAACAAACTTTCTCTCGCCTTTTGGTTGCTGGTTCTTGGAAAAGGTGCCTGAGCATGGTGTGTGCATGGGCCTGTGTGTGTCTACCTTCATGTGAACCCCCTAGCCCCCCACCCCCCAGACTTGGATAATTTAAAAGCTCCATAGGACAGAGAGGGCAAGATGAGAGACCACGGACAGGCTCTAGCGAATTGAGAGCCACACAGTCCTGTGTGTTTTCAGAGCTGAGTTCAAACGACATTTAAACAAACAAACCTGACGAAAAGCAATATGTTGTGACCCACACATAGAGGTAACTTTCTAAAAATAGTTTTAAAGAAGTTTTGTCTATGAAATCCAAAACCAATACCTACTTTGGGCCAGAACAGTAGTGAAACAGAACAATGCTAGGAACCCTCTTGGAAGTGCCCCATGAGGAAGGGATCTTCTAACACATGTGGACACTTTGCGTCCCTTTTATTGTTGTTGAGGCTCAGAAAGGGTACCCCCAAATATGCCACTTTAGACTTCAGACAGAGAGCACCAGGGGAGGAGAAAATAAAGGGAAGGGTTTTATTCTCTGAAGTTTTTCTACCTAAAGACCAGATTTGCCAAAGAGGAACAGGATTGCCCTCCAGCTTGTTACTGAAATGCCATTAGGCAAGGACAATTCATCTCACATCACAGAGGAAAAGACCAAAAGTCAAACACTGCACCCAGAACTCAAAGGAACTTTGTCCCAGGCTACTACTGTCTGTTCTTCAGGCCCATTCATCTCCCCTAAAAATCACTTCTTTTCTAAAAAAGAGTTTGTAGGATATTGTGCTCCTCTATGCAGAGGGTTTTTTTTTTTTTTGGTGGTACTGGGGATGGAACCCAGGGACATTCTACCTCCAAGCTACAAAGCTATAGCCCCAGTCCTATGTTTTATTCTTTATTTTGAAACAGGGTCTCACTAAGTTGCAAAGAGCCTCACTAAGTGGCTGAGGCTGGTTGTGAACTTGAATTGTCCAGTCTCAGCCTCCCAAGTACTGGGATTACAAGCATGTGCCACCTAGCCCAGCTTGAAGAAGGTTTTTAAGTCTCAGTCCTCGGCCCTTCTTTTAGTTTCACATTTTGTGTGGCTCCTGTGCACATGTGCACATTAATAACTTTGTGTATCTTTTCTCCTGTTAATCTGTCTATTGTTGGTTCATTAAAGTTTACTCTACCAGCATACAGCTTTGGAGGGAAAGTTCGAATTTCCCTACAGTATATTTCTTTTCCTGAATGAATTGGCCAATGATTTCATAAAGCAAATGTCAATGACTTGTTGGACATTACAAAGAAAGTTTGTCAAAGAATGACCATGAAAGCAGACTTTTCTGGGCCTTCGTTTAGCTAACTTACATTCTACGAAAGTACAAGTAAATAAATTTTTTAAGTCATATGAGGTTTTAAGTACGTACTCATCAGGTAGTGCTTTCCAAAACATCTTTTATCCTGGGATATAAAAAGAAATAGATGTTAGCTTAAACTAGCCCAGAATAACTAACAAAAAGTAAAAAGTAAAAACATGATATCAGTAAGTTATTTGTTTCACTGAGGATTTCACAGTGTTAAAAAACAAAATCCTACTCTGCACCCTAGAACACCATATTCTGTTAGACATTTAGAAACAACATTGATTTCATACTAAACACTAAATATGTAAGAAGTATTTATTAAGCTGGAATCATATTCTCTGATTATGAATCTAAAACTATGTAGAATTCTAGCCCCTGGCCCTGAAGATGAGGAAAATCAAGACAAAGTGAGTGGTGACAAAGTGAGTTGTTTGCGGTGTAGGCAGCAGTAACACAAGCTAAGGACCTAAAATCCAGCAGGAGGGACAAGCCTGGGCATCGCCCAAGGCGTTTTGGATCAGGCCACACAATCAAAGGTCCCACACAAGAAGTCTTCGGTCCAAGAAAAGAGGAGGTCCAACCTGCAAGATTAACTTTCCATGGAGAGATAATGTACAAGAATATGCATTTTATAAATAAGAACAAGTAGGGAGATTAATGCCCTCTAGGAAAGATGGTGGAAGTTTTCCTCTAGATGAGTTAAGTACTTAACTTTAAAAAACTGTCGTACAAAACCCGGAATTGTGGATTCTCTCACTTTTGGGGTGGCCCTATTTTCCCTTGAATGTGTATTTCCTACTTTCCTAAATTAATCTATGTCCATGTCTTTGAAAAAAAAAAAAGTAGAAAAAAGAAAACTGCTATTGTGCTTTTAAGAAAAATCTGGAGCTGGGTATGTAGCTCAAAAGTAGAGCGCTTGCCTAGCCAGTGGGAGTCCCTGAGTTTGATTTCTAGCACCATCACCAAAAGAAAAAAAAAAAAAATAAGAGAGAGAGAGAGAGAGAGGATGAATTTCTGGAAACTCTAGAGAAGGGGCAATTGATTAATAAAATTTATTACAAAAAGTTTGCCCCACTCACCATTCCCTGGTATTGGTCTATAACATTTCTGACTGTTGCAAGCAGACCGTCTGGCATATTTATGCATCCCAGTGACTGAAGGAGCCCTCTCAAGCGGTCTGCTACAGGATGTGTTCCCACAGTCTGGACTCAGCTGTCAAGGGTAGACTAAGGTCTGGGATGTTCCTAATGCAAAGAAAACAGCAATGTGCACCTACACTTGATGTGGGTACCAGACAGGACCATGCAAGAGTAACACTGCTAAAAGTAATAGGCTTTCCTTACATGCTGATTAGCGAAACTGGAGGTAGGGAAACTGTCTCCAGGGGCAGGCTAATGCCTCCCAGAGAAGGCCAGGCAGAAACTTCAGCTGTTCTATCTTTGGACCATTAATACTGGATGTTGAGTCAGGCTACCTCCCAAAACACCTACAACTGAAAAATAATTCTTCTCAAATGAAAACTGGCATATTAAGTGTACCCTCTGGGTTTAGAGAATGTTTCCCATCCCAAAATAAATTTTTAAAGCACAAAGAGACAGTTAGAAATGGTCACTCGGTTGATAACTATGTTTTATTTAGTAATCTGTCAGATAGGCAAAAAATGGCAGACAAAACAGACCTTTATATTTGAATCTCCTCGTGCCTGTTCTTTTTCCCATTTGAGAAAAAAAAAATGTGGAATTTGTCAAAAGAATGAACAGAAATCAGGAGAGTATGATAGGCCTTTCGTGTCCCACTGGCTCATTTTCAAGGGAAAAGAATTATAGCCAGAGAGAAGATGTCGCCACACGCGTATAATAATGGCATTAACCATTCTGACTTGCAACATAAATTGAACCATTAAAGGATTTAAATGTTCCTCATTAACTTTTATTGGCCTCAATTTTTAACTTTTTCCCTTCCTCCTGAAGTTAAAACCAGCCATTCCCTTCAACTTCACACACCTTCTAGCAGCACTCAGACTAAGCAGGGTCTTCCCGGGGCCCTGGACTGCTTAGTCTATAGAGGAAACAACACTTCAAATAATTGGATCGTCTGGTGCAGAATTTCTTTCAAAGTCTTTAAACCCTTCATTAAAAAATAGTGAGTTTGAGGTTACATTTTAAAAATGTTTTCCAACTTAGTCCGAGTAAGAATAAGAGATTTCATAATCTGAGATCACTTTAGTAGTTATCATGCCTGTAATTTAGAATGTGATCTAATCAAAGGATTGCGCAGAGGGCTCCTACTTTGCAGAGATCTTCCTATATGATGGGCAATAGGTTGTGCAGTTTATTATCTTGTACAACAAAGCCCAAAAACTTTAAGTACAGACATTTCCCAAACACTCTTATCCAAATGTGAAACAAAGTGCCTACTAGGGTTGATGAATCTAATACCCATCCCTCTGGTGGGGGTGGGAGGTGTACACCTGCAATTCTGTACTTGGGAGGCTGAGACAAGAGGACCACAGGTTCGAGGCCAGCCTCAAGAGATAACATGCTGGGGAATCTTTCTCCATAGCTTATGGATATGAGCTGCCGGTGGGATATGCACAGACCATAAAAAGAAAGAGAAAAAAAAGAAACACAAACTTATATGCATTCAAAACCCTTCTGATGTTTGTTTCTAAAAACAAAGATGAAAATTAAGAGGTAGCATTTTAGCAAATGGAAAAGAAGTGCACACTGGTCAGAAATTTTTCAAAATCTTTGGAGTGTTACAACATAAAAATACAGATTTGAGACATACTCTCTGTAGACATACATCCAACGACCACTTGGCCTTTTCTGCCAGAAATGAAGGCCCAAAGTAGTAGCATTACAGAGCATCTTTAAAAATTCAAGCCCAGCGTGGTGGTGCACACACCTGTAATCCTGTACTTGGGAGGCTGAGACAAGAGGATCACAGGTTTGAGGCCATCCTCAGCAACTTAGCGAGGACCTCAGAAACTTAGACTTTGTTTCAAAGTAAAAGATAAAAAATCGGGCTGGGGATGTGGAATATCCCTGGGTTCAATCTCCAGTGTGTGTGTGTGTGGGGATTACCTCTGTCACACAAAATATGAACTAAATACAGAGTCCTTGGGTCAAGTAATTTGCATGTATTAATTATTCATTATTAATTTCATCCTGCATTGAGGTAAATTGACTCTTTCAGAAAGCTCACATGCAGTAGTCAAGTCCTAATTTTATTCCCATTTACCCATTTGTTGCCATGCAAATTTGGTGGCCTGCTATCGGAAAGATGTTTTAGAAGCAAGCTTTCTTCCTCAAAGATGAGAATGGTGCAATTCTTTTTAAAAGACTATATCCAGCTACCGGGGCCGGGGGGAAATACTACTATGTCAAAAATGACAATAATACGCATTTTTTTTCCACCTTGGAAACTTTAGACTTGAAAGAAGCCTATAGTATAAGTTTTCCATCACTCCAGTTGAATTCTAAGACCACCAGTGTAACAACACCACTCAGAAAACCGCAGGGGTGGCCTGGCTGGAATGGAACAGGAAACGCAGCCAGATGGCTCTGCTGAGGGAAGCACTTTTTTTTTTTTTTTCCTTCATAAAGCCAAAGAAGTACTAATAGGTCAAATGCAAAAAATGCAGATATGGTAAAGCAGAAACCAAACAGGGAGATTTACGTAAATAAGACATACTTAGTTTTGCATTCTGTTCCCATCAACATCAGTCAACAGATGTGACAGGGGAGGGGGGCGGGGTAACACAGTAGACTTGTCCCTTAGATCTGGCTGGTTTTCTTGACCAGGAGAGAAGCTACCAACAATCCTCTATGGGCACTGCTGCCACATTTTAGAAACCAACAGCACTGAGCATCTGTGAATTATTGTGAGAATTTAAAATTTTTGTTTTGTTTTGTTCTTAGATGAGCCTTTAAATACAATCTGAAATAACCACAGCTGATACTCCAGCTTCTTGCACATCCGGTTAAGTGGTTAAGTGTGCTTATTCACAATTACATGAAGCTCAGATGCAGGCTGGCGCCTGAAACAGCAATCTGAGCTGCTTCGGGGGTGGGAGGGGGGCAGGTTCTTTAAGCTCCCTTGGTCCACACTCATGCCTCTGAACTTCACCACTGCACCAGGTACTGGGACTTGGCCTCAGCCTTGAAGTTCCCAGAGCTCCTGGCTCTGTCTGCCTCATTCATGTGTTTCTGGGAGCACCTTTGTCTCATCTTCCTTGATTCAAGCTGTGAAGCTCAACACCTGGCTCCCTGGCCTCCCTCCGGCCAAGGAAATGCTCGTGCTGGGGGCCAGAGCACCTTGACCTTCTCTGCCCTGGCACAGGTCCAGCCCTCCTGCCCGGGCCTGGGCAGAAGGTACCCAGGATGGCGGGTACCGCAATCCCCTTAGGATCACAGGAAGGCTCGGGAGGATCCCAGAGCCCCTGGCCTGGGCATCTGTGAGGCTGCAGTGGCTGGTAGCTAGCTGTACACCCTTGGACTTCCTCCATCCCTCTACTGATATAAAAAAAAAAAACGGAGAGGACCAGTGTCCACGTCACAGAGTGTGTCTACCAGAGTAGAAAGGCCACGGGGGAACTTCAGATTCTGAACCTTCTGCTTTATTTCAAGTGAGCAATTATGTCTGAATATAAAGAGCAGCAGCAGCTGTCAGATGACGGGCCTGGAGGAGACTGTGCGGACAGGGGCTTTGGTGTTTGAGTGAGTGGATGAGGCCGATCCCTTTAAATTGAGTGGATGAGGAGGTTTGAGATGCGCTCCCTCTCCCCGGCAGTCCATTCACAAATGCACACTGAGTACCTGTATGCACGGAGCTGCAAGGGCTGCTGGGAGCTACAGAAGGGGGCAGCCAGGGACTGCAGGGCGTGAATAAAGAGCTGAAGGCCAACGTGGGAAATGGCCCCTTCTTCAGGTAAGTAGCTGGAGGAGGAGAATAAAAAGGGGCGAGGCTCTGAAAAAGACCCGAAGGAGGCAGCTCACGGCACCCCAGAGCAGCCTAGGACTCTGAGAAGCGGCAGTCGTGGGGGGAAGGCTGGGAGGAGCCCACAGAGCCCGCGGGGACCAGGCACAGGGTGAGAGCCCCCGGCAGGGCAGCAGGAAGCATGGGATGGCTGGAGCAGGGAGCTCCAGGTGACGATGACGGCCCTGCCCAGGACCTAGAAGGCCAGCTTCCAACACCGGCTTCCATTCTGCGGCGGAGACGCTGATGATTAAGGAGAAATGAGATGACAGTAGGCGAATTTCAGAAACGGGACTCTGGTAGCAGTGTGGGAGGATAAGCAAGCAGGCCAAAGCACAGGCGGTGCTCAGCAAGGGTCTTTGGAGAAGGGGAGGCCGGTCTAGGCCAAGCTCAGTGATTTTATCACTACTCCGTGTCTTAGTTTTTGCCTCAAGAGGGGAAAGAGGATAACGGCACGTGTTGAATAGTTTACATACTTTTGAGTAGTTGATAAGGTTTTAAGCTTGGAAACAAAGGCTAATTGGATATTTTAATTAATTTCGTTTCACGTTCAGGAAAGGCTTTTTCTTTAAAAGGACAAGTGACAATTAAGCTGCCTGTGAACACAGGCCATCCTGGGTGGGAATGAGCGCTCTGCTTCTGAGACACAGGCTGCGGCCACCCCGGGGTGGCTCTGTCCTGCCACAGGGGCTGATGATCTTGGCGTTCTTGCTGATGTGGAAGTTGTCGGGGAATATTTTTAATACAAACTTATACAATCTACTTTTATGTAGTTGAGCCCTTTATTCTTATGGTGTAGGTGCCATTCCATTCCAAATGGAAAACGGATCTTCAGGAAAAAGAGGAAGACCACTGACCACCTATCCACAGTGACCAGCGTTGACAGAGCGCAAAGCAAACAAGGGAGCCAGGAGCAGTGGCGCATGCCTGTAATCCCATTACTTGGGAGGCTAAGACAGGAAGATTGCAGGTTCAAGGACAGCCTCAGCAGCCTAGCTAGACTTTCAGTAACCCAGAGAGACGCTATTTCAAAACAAAAGTAAAAAATAAAAAGATAAAGGGCTGGGGAGATGGCCAGGAGGTAGAATGTGCCTGGGTTGAATCCCTAGTACCATACACAGACATAAAAAAGGGGGCACACAAGTAGCTCACGGTGCTTTAAGAGGGCCTTCACTGCAGGGAGTCAGCGGGTAAAGAGCCCTCTGTGAGCCCTGGCACGTAGGCGTACAGGAGGAGTTTGGGATACTACCCACCTGTCACCTGGGAGAGAGAAGGAGGGAAGGGAGGCAGAGAGAGAGAGAGAGAGAGAGAGAGAGAGAGAGAGAAGCAAGAAGCAAGGGACAGGCAATGTCAAGGTATGGTGAGTTAGGAAAGATCCCACTAAAATGCTTAACTAACTAAGCCAGTGTAATTTCTTTGAGCCCCACTAGACTTCCAACATCCCGGAGCCCTATACCACGCGCAATTAAACAAGCAAGCCTGTAATTCATTAGGGATAATTTTAATAGATGACTCATTGGGCCCGGCCAGTCAAGGATGCTTTGGTTTCCCAAAGGCCCCGGCAGATAGCTAAGCACGCCAGAGCTTTCAGCTGCCGCTGACAAGCGCCGATGGAATTCAAACCACCTCTGCCAGCCACTTCTTCAAACTTCTTACTTTGGTTTGTTTTTTTTTTTTTTGAAGATAAGGATCAAATAAAATGATTTCTGTTAAACTTGTATTTCCTGTACAGAGGTAATATCTCCCTCAAATTATATGATTGTAAGACTATTAAATTAATAATCATGGCTAAGGAAGTCTCCTGTTTAGAACACAAGACCTGGACTTGTAACTCTCTCCAGGTTACAAGGTCCTTCTTGTTCAATTTTTCACCTAAGAGTTGTTCACAGGATGAGTAAAGAACTTAGAGGACCAATGACTAAAATAAATACTATTTACTTGCAATTCCTAGTGACAAGTATATGTGCATTAAATGACCAACATTTTTTTTGTGTGTGTGTGTGGTACTGGGGATTGAACCAAGGGACATTCTACCTCCTAGCTATACCCTTTAGCCCTATTTTATTTTTTTATTTTTGAAACAGAGTCTCATGCTAGATTACTGAGAATCTCACTAGGTTGCTAAGGCTGCTCCTGAACCTGAGATCCTCCTGTCTCAGCCTCCCAAGTACTAGGATTACAGGCGTGTACCACCACACCTGATGATGACCAACATTTGAAGCCAGTGAAAAATGGCTTTAATTTTCACAAGGATGGCTACATGCATCAAAATCACTCCAGTAAGGTAGCACTGTATCAGAGTGAGGCTTTGCACAGAAGAGTAGATGGAATGGGAGGGGCACAGTTGCTGCTCAGGGCAGGCCAGGACACCTGAGGAGGACCACTCCTTTCCAAGTCAGCCTTTCCTTACAGAAACTACAAACACATCTCTGCTGTCCTAGCCCTGGCTAGAGATCTGTTGGGAGAATCAAATTTAAAGATGTAAATGGTACAGCGTTCCACAAACACAAGAGCACAGCCTTCCTGGGTTTAGGGAAAAACCTGGTGAAAGCTCTTTGTATCTTATTTCCAAACTTGAAATTTAGGACCCAGTGAAAATCAGCAAATGATTCTTGACCTAAAGGAGACACAACCTGAGGAGCCACGCGGCCATGCAGCACGTACGAACGTGACTTGCCTTTTCCTGGTGAGAAGAAGGTAGGTGCAGCTTTGCTACCTGGGATGAGTGCACACGTGGTGACTGGAGGGCCGAGAGGCGGAGGCCACAGTCACCTTCCTGGAATGCAACTTGTCCCCTCCAGCACAAGCGCCTACACACAGTCACTCTGCTCTGAGTCAGAGGCTGCAGGACGGAGCTGGGAACCTGGATCTGTCCTCTGAGCGTGTGGGTGATATGCAGCCAGGAGGAAATGAAATCATACCCACAGGGAACCTGGTATGAGACTGCAGGATGCTTGTCTTCTTTGCTGCAGTGTGCATAGAGTGTCCCAGCCGCTGGTAAGCAGCTCTGTATGGAGTATCTTTAAGGGGCTGGGGTAGGGGAGTAGCTAAGTGGTAGAGCATGTGCTCAGCATGGGCAAGACCTTGGGTTCAATCCCTGCCTCTACCCAAACAAAATAGTTAAGTAAAATTTATACATGTACTTAAAAGACAAAATCCCAAGATGGGTGTGGTGATACACACCTGTAATCCCAGTACCTGGGAAGCTGAGACAGGAAGATCACAGATTTGAAACCAGCCTCAGCAACTTAGCAAGACCTTTAGCAACTTAGTATGACCCTGTTTCAAAAATAAAAAGGGCTAGGGGAGTAGGTCAAGGGTAGAATGCCTCTGGGTTCAATCCTCAGTACCAACAAAACAAAACAAACATCCTATGGTGGTCTGATTCTAGCTTGTGTGGATGTGTTAGCGTTAGAAGGAATGGAAGATGCTGGAGGTTTTCTGTAGCAACAGCATCTATGATGGAAACCTGGGTTTATCTAGAAGAATCCTCTACAAAGTAGACCCAGGAAAACTGAAAGCAAATATAATTATGAGCACACAAATAAAGCAATTTTTGAATGAGATAATGTCTTGCCACCAGCGATGTCCAGGGATGCTTGGCTGCGTAAACCAAAGCTATCCAGGCCATTTTTTAATTTTGTAAATCAGTATATCATTCTATTTTTTCCATCTGCTCAGATATCAGTCTTTAAAAGTAGGAATAAAGGCTAATCATAGAATATAGATTCTAATGGTAGAATCTGGAGATAATTAGGAAATGACCACTGTCGGAGAACAGTTTCCAGTATAGTCCACCTCCAACCAGAGAGAAACACACTTGAAAACGTTTTGCTGGAATCAAGTGAATCCATCACAACTCAACCAAAATGTGGAAAGATCATGTTCAGTGGGAAACGTCTTATGCTAAGAAAACATCTTTTAATAGTAAGAGAAATAAACCAATATCGCACACTCATATTCCATTTTTATAAATTTTACGGAGAAGTGATGGGACTTTATAAAGTTTAGAAATGATCGAGTCTTTTTTTTTTTTTTTTTTCCAGTACTGGGGATTGAACTCAGGGACATTCTACCTCCAAGCTATACCCCCAGCCCTATTTTTTTATTCTTTATTTTGAAACAGGGTCTCCCTAAGTTGTGCAGTGCTTCACTAGGCAGCTGAGGCTGGCTGTGAACCCGTATCCTCCAGTCTCAGCCTCCCAAATGCTGGGATTACAAGCATGCGCCACCACGCCCAGCATGATGGAGTCTTTATTGGACTTCTGTTATGTGCCCAGCATGCTGGGAGGTGCGATTAAAGATAGGAATAAAATTGGGGCCCTGCCTCCCAGGAGCTTCCCTGATGGACTGACAGGAGATCACTAGCAGTCCTATGATCCTGAGGACCCACTCTGTCCTCAGCGGTCTTGCTCCTCTGTGATTCTGCAGGGAGAGATGAACAGCAGTGATGTGAACCCTGCCATTCTCTCTATAGCGTGAGAAAAAAAGAAAAAAAAAGCTTCAGCAATCCCAAGTATCTGCATAACCCTGAGAGGTACTTAGGGGAGCCATCCCAAGGAGTAATCCCATCTCTTTCTTTGAGAACTTTACTGATAATTTCCATATGAGGCTTAAACCAACAATGCGAAGACAGTTTCTCGAAGGATTTCTCAATTTCCCTTTAGATGATTCTGCTTCGGTAACACTGTCCTTGTAAACTAACTGGACATAGTTCTTTTTCTTTTAGGAAGAATTCATTTAACTGTAGCCCAAGTCCATTCATTTGGGGCATGCTTAACTTGTGTGCATAATATGCCCACAGTTTCTGAAGCGATTCAAGTAAGTTGGGAATTCTTTGGAAATTTGACTCAAAAAAAAAAAAGGGGGGGGACAATGGCTTTTGAATATTCTCATAACTACCATAAGGCAGAGTAGGAGGTCATAGAACAACATCATTAGCCTATTTTAAAGTTATTTCACTGGAAGTGAAGATGTCAAACAATTTGGGGGGGTCAGTGCTGAGGATTGAACCTAGGACCTCGTGCATGCCAGGCAAGTGCTCTATCATTAAGCTATATCCCCAGCCCAGTACCAAACATCTTATTCCTGCACAGTATCTATTTTATTTCCTATAATATCTCTTCCATGTCACCTGGTCTCACCATTGGTATGCACGGCAGATCAGCACAACATTAACCAAGGCAATCCCAGGATCAACTTGGCTCTACAAAGCTACCAATTCTCACTGCTTTCCTGAAGTTAACAAGTGAAAAAATAATAATAAATCCTAAAAGTGTAAATGACCCAACAGTAGCAGAAGGGATCAAACTCTGTTCTTTACTCAAGAAATAAGGATCAGGGGAATGTTTGTGACACCATTGCTAGAATCCCCTCCCAGAGAATAAATGAGCAGAAGAAGAAATGGTTTCTAGTACGGAGTAAATAGGATCAGAAAATAAACTGTGCTTTTTTGCTTGAAGGACCGTTCGACTTGGAAAGGTTTTCATTCTGTGGCTTTGGATGCAGGGATATTAAGTGGTCCCGAGACCGAGCCTGGGAACCTGCCCCCTAATGCCCACTCCAGTGGTCTAGAAAGGTCTAGAAACGGACACAGCAGAGCCCCCAGGCCTTCCTACCTGGCTCTGTGAGGACAAAACATTGTAATTTCATAAATAATTTCCTGCAATAAAGGTGCCTGATAAGTGTGATAAAGCAAATAACACTGAAGAATGTATTTAAAAACTGAGATTTTGGCTTTTAGTTTGATGTGTGTGAGAGAGAGAGAGAGAGAAAGAGAGAGAGAGAGAGAGGAGAGAGAGAGAGAGAGAGAATTAGAGATTAGTTTATGGTGTTCACATGTAGAGCACGTGAATGTAAGAGAAAGACTATCTCCATTGCAAATATGGGTTGTCCTTCCCCAAGTGCATGAGTATAAAAGAGAAAGGAGCATTGAATATTAAAGATCTATACTTCCACAAGCAAAATTATCACTGAATTTAGGTATTGTCATATTTTATGAGGCAATTCCTTCTGTATCACATAAACAGGCTCATTTTAAAAATCAAAGGTTTTGTTTTTGATTGGCAGTGGGTCTGAAGTGGGTGAGGAAGGGGGGGGGACCTGGGGACTCAGAAGAGAGTCAAGGCCTTTGCTCAGTGAGGACGGGGAAGGAGAAGCATAGGGATCTTATACACAGGGGAAGGAGAAGTTCAGAGATCTTACACACAAGGGGGAAGAAGCTTAGAGATCTTACATACATGGGAATGGGAGCGTGTCATCATTCAAGAGTGAAAAGAACCTTTTTACACTGTTTTCCGAGGGCTCTCATTCTCAGGGACTAGACCCAAGACTTCCTCGGTTGCAACTGTCACTTCAAGACCCACAATGGCTGGATGACACTGTGCATCAATGGGAGTGGCCGATGGGTGGAGTGCACGCTTCCACGTAAAGTGGTTAATTGCTACCCATTAGAGCTAAGTGGCATTTACACCAAGTTTCCTAACACATGACCCCAGGCTCTGTGCCTACAGAACATGAAACTTCATTCTATGTTCATTTTTATCTTCTCCTCTCTCTCTTTTTCTACACACACACACACACATACACATGTAACTGGTTTTCAAATGTAATATCATATGCTCAATTTTATATGTTTAACATCAAACTGATAATATGATTTAAAAATATACCTGCCCTTACCTTTCTAAATGATCTGTGGATGAAGACTTGGTGAATAGCAGGTGAGGAATACAGACAGGATGAGTGTCTTTCATTAAGACCACAGTTTAAACGGGGCCTACAATTTCAGATTTGGGATGCGGCCACTCCTGTGGACTGTCATTCCCAACCAGGGAAGACCTGGCTAGTTCAAACAGATAATTCTGACCTTTTATATTTTCTTGGCTTAATTTAAATAATATTGAAAATCTGAAAGTTTGTTGTACAGGGCTGGCTGTATATCTCAGTAGGAGAATTCTTGCTTAGCATGTGTGAGGCCCTGGGTTCTATCCCCAGCACAAGGAAGAAAGAAAGGAAGGAAGGAAGGAAGGAAGGAAGGAAGGAAGGAAGGAAGGAAGGAAGGAAGGAAGGAAGGAAGGGAGGAAGGAAGGGAGGAAGGAAGGAAGGGAGGCTGTATGATATCTAAACCACAACCATGGATGGCAGAGAATTAAGAAAAAAGGGGAAATGGCAAGTTGAATTTATTATAGGTCATTTTCCATGGCCAGATCAGGGAAATAGGTCTTTTTCTTCACTTGGGTGTCAATAGTATATTCTCTGGGAACAGGAGTAGTTACTTGGTCTAAACATTTAAGATTTCAAAATTGTAAGAAACTGTTACATGCCCCACTCATCCACCCAAATAAGGCTGTTGTTTTCTTTTTCTTTTATTGATTTAAGCCTTTGAGTTGCCT
Organism: Graphiurus murinus; assembly: GCA_004027655.1. NCBI lineage: Eukaryota > Metazoa > Chordata > Mammalia > Rodentia > Gliridae > Graphiurus > Graphiurus murinus. The sequence continues at coordinate 22,911 of PVLC010015114.1, forward strand.
TTCTATAATAAATCTATAGCTTATTAGAAGCACACAGAGACAGGAATGATGGCGCACGCTTATAAATCCCAGTACTTGGGAGGCTGAGACTAGAGGATCTGGGTTTTCAGCCAGCCTCAGCTACTTGGTGAGGCTCTCCACAACTTAGTGAGACCCTGTTTCAAAATAAAAATTACAAAAATAGGATTGGAGGTGTAACTCAGAAGTAGAAAGCCCCTGGGTTCAATCCCCAGTACCACAAAACAAAACAAAACAAACAAACAAACACAAAAAACCCAGAAAACTATCATGCTCTTCTAAGTATAGATAGAGCCTACTTATTTGTTTTCATTTTTTCTTGGAGAATTTTTTCAAAGACTATATTAAATAGGCCCTTAGCAGGCTCCAAGATCCATCCCCCTGACAGTGGAAAACAATATTTCATACCTCACTAGTCAATATGCAAATTCAAAATTAAAAACTCAACAAGTATGATAACACATTCCACAAGCAGGCTGCTGACGTATTTCCCTTCCACTCAAGAACGTCCCAGGCTCCTAAGTAAGACTATGGGATTAGACGCCCAGAATGAGCAGGAAGCCTATCATGGACTTCATTCCCTGTCACCTAAAAAGATTCCATTCCAACACGTTTTCCACGCAAGTCCCCTGGGAGCTCTCTGCAGAGATTCACATAACACCTTAAAGCTGGGAATGATGCTGTTCGGAGAGAGAAATCTCCAAGGTAACCTAGTGGTCGCCATGACCACTTTCTAAGTACAACCTAGCCCTCTCATTCCAATATGTGCGGCCTTCCTAAAATACAGATTCTAATGCCATCAACACTTGAGATAACCGAAACACAAAAGATGCTACTTTTACATGCCACTCTCCTGCACGCGCGCGCACACACACACACACCCCACTCTTGTATGTACACATATACTAGATTGTTGACAGGGATGTTGCAACCAGCAAACTGCTTAAAAAAAGTTCTAGGAATGTTTAAATGGCATCTCTTCCTTTCAGATTTGTGTGTCCTGGGAGGTAAAATGCTAGCGGCAGACTGGGTTGGGAAGCAGTGGTGAGTTCTCCCAGTTCTCTCTACAGTCCCCCGAGGGGGCTCCTCAGCTTTTCCAGGTCTCTGTAGCAGCTGAGAACTAGAAACTGTAATGAAGTTCTTAGCTCATTAGAGGGCCATGGACAGGGGGGCAGCCTCACTGCACATTCTCCCCGTACACGCCCTCTGCATCTCTGCCTCACACAGCTGGAATTACAAGTCCTGCGAGATTCTTATAGCTGTCTCTGCCAGATGCTTATCTTTGAGATATCTCTCTTCCTCCTGGACCCTGAATGGCAGGAAGAAAAGCTTAATTTTCCATCTCCCTGAACCCTATGGCTAATGGCCCACCCCCTTCACCAACACAAATGAGTACTTAGGAGAATGACAGAGTATTACATTCAGATGTACTTTAAGCTCGCCCTTAACGATCTGAATGACACCTGGGTTGCCTCTGGACAGTAGAAATCTCCAGGGGCCTCGGTGGGGTCCGCTGTTGGCGGGAAAACCTCTCTCCAATACATAAATGGTTTTTTTTTGCAAAGTCCTGGAAAGACTTGCTTGCATGTGGGTCTCCCGATTACCTGGGTTTCCCAAAGGCAAGGCAGCCCCCTGTGAGTGGTAAAAGCTTCAAGTTCCTTCCAGCCCAGCCCCTACCAATTAGCTTATCTCTCAGTGTTTTCTTGGCTGGAGTGGAGTTCCAGATACTTTTATCAACAAGGGATCACAGCGGAATCTTGTTAACCGCGCTGTTACCATAAATCCTAACGTGCACATGGCTCCACTTCCCAGCTCTGTACGGCGCCGCCGCTAGGTGTTCCTACTTATTTTTCATCCAAAGGGTTCCCAGGTCAAGTAAGTTTGGGAAGCCCTCTGTCAATATGAGCTGGTCGTGTCGCACATTTGCATATCATAAGTTTGGGGCAGTCAGTCCTCTTGCAAAGAAATCTGCTTAGCTTTGTGCAATGTAGCATTTTTTTCAGTCTCATGTGACTCTAGACAAAGCTTAGAGGATTGTTGTTTGCAGTGCCTAAGTCTGTGCCCATGGAAGGAGCTCAATAGAATGTATCTTGAGAGAACAGTGTCATGGGGGAAGTTACAGGTTCTTTCTCTTGCTGTTTTCAGCGAGGGGTTTGCTGCTAGAGTCGGCTTGAATATGGTGTAGACGTGTCCAGTGTGTTATCATGAACATCAAGAGTTGCTTCACTGTACACGAAGGAGGGCACACATGAAAACAGGTTGTGGAGGAGGGCTCGGGGAGTGTGTAGTAAAGAACATAAAAGTAATTTAAAAGTTTGAATAGCCAGCCGGGCATGGTGGCACACACCTGTAATCCCAGTACTTGGGAGGCTGAGACACAGAATCGTAGCTTTGAGACCAGCCTCAGCAACTTAGTGACATCCCGTTTCAAAATAAAAAAAAATAAAATAAAATAGGGGTGGGGGGTATAGCTTGAAGGTAAAATGTTTCTGGGTTCAATCCCCAGTGCCTAAATAAACAAATGAATAAATAAACAAACAAACAAATAAATAAGTTAAATTTTGAATAGCTGTCTATAACTCATAAGAAATCTAATTTTTGATAACTCATATTTATGTAAATTTAAGTACTTACATCTGTCAGCCATTAGCACTATAGTAATTATCCAAATAGTAATTTTTATTTTTCAAAAATGTAGCAGTATTTACACCAGTTAATTACAGAATCTGGGTGGTGAATATGTGGGTGTTCATGGTAAAATGTATTCACTTATCCTGTCAGTCTAAAAAATGTTTATAATAAAACACTGGGAAAAAAATGTAACAACTGCCTAAGACATGTTTATTCTGAAGTACAATGTAATTTAATGCAGTTTTTATATTCTTTCTTCATTTCAAGTTGAAATACATTTATCCACTTAAGTATTTTGAAAGCATTTTGATCTGGGAAGCAAGACTATAAATGGATGGCGACGAATCAGAATCAGCAACAGGAAATGACGTTGTTTAAATTGTTGCGGAAAATGTTTACAAGAAAGAGGTAGACACTGATCATACACATCCAGCACATTAATGCTAAGTTTTTACAGGGCTGTTATTATCCCCTTTTCACAGATGGGTAAACTGAGATATAACAGCTTGTCTAAGGCTGTGGGGCAATTCGCTGGCACAGCTGGGATCCCTGTAGCCTTCTCAAAGCATAATGAGCAAATGCTTTCTGCTCTTCACCAGGGACATTCGTCTACAAGTAAAAATGCACAAATTGCTTAATCCAAAGATTTAGTGACATGTCTGGGATTAAATGAGAGGGCCTATATAATTAAAATGTGCGTAAATGAGATACTGTTAGGAATTGCTTGAACTGCACTTGCAAATACTTTATTCTAAAGCTGATCCTGTCAGGATGCATATGTGGTTTTTTTTTTTTTTTTTTTTGGAGGGGGGTTGCTAGGGATTGAACCCAGGGGTGTTCTACCTCTGAGCTGCACCCCCAGTCTTATTTTATTCTTATTTTGAAACAGGGCCTCACCAAGTTGATGAGAGTCTCACTAAATAGGTGAGGCTGTCCTTGAACTTGCGATCCTGTTAGCTCAGCCTCAAGTACTGGGATTAGGAGCATGCACCACCAGGCCTGACTTGCACATGTGTTTTAAACAAACAGTGCTTCTCCGTTTTCATTTTTAATGAATTGTTGGCTTTAGTTCTGGCAGCAAATTGACTTTTTAGTCATAAGTCTCTGAAGTAACTTCATTTTGATACATTTAAAATGGCAAGGAATGGTCATATTTCTTTAAATGGAGAGTAGCAAACTATGAATTCTTACTTAATAATGGTACCATTTTAGAAATCAAGAAATTTATACTTCTTTCAGAATACATAAATGAGAACTATAAAATTCTTCTTATATCACCAACATATGTTACTATTAGAACCCCAGGAGAATCCTTATACAAAACCCACTTGTCTTACGGAACAAATCAAGTCTTGAATGTCAAAGAGAATATCTTAACTGTGTGTGTGTGTGTGTGTGTGTGTGTGTGTGTGTGTGTGTGTGGAATGTGACAATCTAAAATTTTTATTAAAAGGTCTGAGTGCCTTAATCTCCAAGGGATATTTTGGCCTCTGGGTATTCTGTACTGACACCATCTTGTCAAGCAATCATACAAATGACTTCATTTCCAATGACCTTTGTAAAGCATTTGAGCCCAAATGTTTATAAAGCACTCTTATTTTATATGAATATAACTGTGGGCCTTTTGTGCTGAGATTTGCGCCACCTCTGTGAGCAGTGCCAGCCTTGTCTTAGGGAGCAAGATGGCAGTAGGGCCACTGGTTCACCAAAGCCTTTCTCATTACTTATGTATTTATTCTTCTTTTATGGGATTTGAGTCTGTTTTTAAAATGCCATTTTCCTTCCCAATTGCAAGAATTTACATATCTTCACTGAAAGATGAAAATCAGAGAAAGCATAAAGAAGAAAATAAATAGAATCAGTAACAAACACTATCAACGCCTTGGTAGGGTGTTTCCCTCACTTTCAAAATTTAGTGGATTTCTGAGCTCTAATATATACTTCATTTTTGCCCAAGTGTTAAATTTTATCTGTTTGGTTCCCAAATCAGGAGAAGAGTTTGTATATAGTTTTCCATGTAGCTCTAAGTATATGCAGATTTCTAGAAGGCAACACACCAAATTTTTTTTTTTTTTATATTGGGGATTGAACCCAGGGGGCATTCTACCTCCATGCTACACCCCCAGCCCTATTTTTTATTCTTATTTTGAAATGGGGGGGTCTCATTAAGTTGTGGAGGGCCTCACTTAAGTAGCTGAGGCTGGCCGCGAACCTATGATCCTCCTGTCTCCGCCTCCCAAGTACTGGGATTACAAGCATGCACCACTACACCCAGCTTACCACACCAAAATATTATTGAGAAAATATAGTACTTATTTTTACAAAACTTGCCTTGTATTTTTCAGTCAGAAAGGCCATGTAAGTTATGCAAAAACATTTTATCTTTCTACCCACATCCTTTCTCCTATCTTTTTATAATTTCTAAATTTCTATACTGCTATAAAATGCTTCTTTTGTAATTATAGCTTAGAAGATCACATTTAAAAGAACAAAATGTCACATTGTTCAAAAATTTAAATCAGAACTGATTTTCCTGTCCGAAATATAAATCATCAGTATTAGGATTTCAAGTACATACATATTTTTAATTGTTATAAACAAAAATAAAAAACACAGATCAAGTTAACCTCTGTGTTGACAAGTGAACTACTTATCTACTTTCTTTCATAAATGTTCAAGTTTCTTATTGAACCACATCAATGTACAAGGAAGCCCAATCTGGTTTTGCCTAAGAAGAAACCTTCAAAACAGAGCTGTGCAAGCACAGGGTATTTGTGAGGACTCAGATGTGGACAGACCATCCCGGGGAAAAGGACGACATCACTTCCTTGTGCCTTCAAGCCTGGCCAGAGTAAACAACATGGCGATTTTAAGGCATGCTAATCCAGGCAGAGGAAAATGTAATCAATTGTTTGTAAAAAAGAAAAAAGAAAAAAAAAAAAAAAGAAAGAAAGAAAAAGAAAAATCGCACTACTCATATACATAACTTGGTGACCAAAATTCAAACATGTATAGGAATCCAAGAGTGAAAACCTGAATTCCCCTTTAACTATACCCATCATCCTGCCATAATAGCATATTCATTCTCTCTCTCTCTCTCTCTCTCTCTCGGATGAGGCTTATTGGTATACAACAGCAACAAGAGTATGGTGTCCCACCAAAATTCCCCTAAGAATATTACACTCAGAGGAATTTCATAGACTAATGTAAATGTAAAGGTCTTATAAAGACTGAGATTGGATATTATTTCTTGAAGGTCTGAGAATGCACATTTTATATCTAACAGTCTTTCACAGTTGGTGGTGTGTATACTAGGCAGGAAGAAGGTGAAACAACGGGCAGGGATGGAACTTTTAGAAAGTAAGCAACAGCTGCATTAGACTCTGTTTTCCCATCTCTCTAACCATCCGCCATCCAAAACGCTGACCAGCACCTTTGTTTTAAATGATTAAAAGAAAATTTGTGAGCGATTTCCTCACTCCAATAACATTCATTACAAGCAACATGTACTAAACCATCAAGACTTGAATTGAAAGTAGTGTGAATTTAAACACATGTGCATTAGCAAAACATTGTATGCCGCCATGTCTAGATCATGCTTTTTTTTTTTTTTTTTTTAACCACAGGCTTGGCGTGTCAACCATCAGCCAATACAGGTCATTTTAAGAATGTAATGAGTCTGTTCCTACCTCTACATAGTCCTTGGCGTGGCCCCAATCTCTTTTGGCATCCAGATTTCCCAAACTGAAACATTCCAGTTGTCCAAGGTAAATCTTAGCTACTGACCGGCTAATTTTTCGAGTCACAAAATTAGCTCCTAAAAAGAGACAAAAGAAGTATTATCAGTGGAGTACATTTGACATTTAACAGTTTGGTGAACCGAACCCGGCATCAGCCTCTGGGTATTTCTTTCATCCCCCACTCCCTTAAAATAATATAAGAAAGGAAAAAAAAAAGATCATTAGCTGTCATTTAGACAAGTTAAGAAGCTCTAATTCTAAGTGTCACATCAGCTCTACTTCCATAACAAACATTTTTTCTTTGGGGGAACGTCTTAACATTCCTAATTTGCTTCTTCAAAATGCAACCCAGGCAGCAGGCCAAAGAAAAGCTATTGGAATGCCAGTTTTAAACAGAAAATTCTAAAGGGTTGTATAAAGGGAAATGCCAGAATGGACGACAGACATCTAAGACCACCCTGATTTTTTTTTTTTTTTTAAGAACACAAACATCATATATTCCTATTAATAAGGCTATTTTGGGGCCCATGGGAAGATAGGGAAAGTAACTTAGTTCACAGGGTCTAACTAGTTAAAGGAAACCAAGAAGAAATTTATTTGGGCTGCTTTTCTCTTAACAAAATAAGTGGTGATCACTCTTATTTAGAAACCTGCATAGCCATCCAAATGTAAAGTATAACATAGTTCCAAGTCAAAAGTCTCTCTGTACCATACTTACTGCAGTGCCGTCTTCCAACTTCATATAAGTGTTATCTACAGAAATGAGCTCCTAAGCTTCGTATAAATATTTTGAAACGATTGAACGAAAAGTGCCATAAATTGAAGAGAATTACTGACACTGTTTTCATGTTCTTCAGTTTTTAATGAAATCCTCTATTTTGACTTTATTTTCTTTATTCTTTCTTTTTTTCCTAAGAGTTGGGGGTCTCACTTTATTACTCAAGCTGGTCCCAACTCCTGGGCTTAAGCTTTCTTCCTACCTCAGCTTCCCAAGTAGTGGGGAATACAGATGCCCACCAGTGTACCCAGATTCTATTTTGTTTTAAAAGATCACAAAGGGCTAGGAGTGGTGGCCCAGGCCTGTAATCTCAGTATTTGGGAGGCTGAAACAGGAGGATTGCAGATTTGAGGCCAGCCTCAGCAAGACCCTGTTTCAAAATGATAAATAAAAAGGGCTGAAAATATAAGCTCGGTGATAGAATGCTTCTGGACTGAATCTCCAGTACTCTCCCACCACCAAAAAAAAAAAAAAAGATCACAACAAAGGATAAAATTCCCAGGCACTTCCAAGACAATTTTATCTGAGTCCCTGTATTTAAGTAAGGTTGTCAGAGAAAACCATTCGATGTCCAATTCCCAAGGTAACAATACAAATAGGAGCTAATGTGGCTTCATACAGTTCAGATACATTAACATCATCTCTTATCACATACCAATAACTTTACCTTTGTTCTTCTGCAGATGAGGCAGGGAAACAAATATGATGAAAGGCTTTGGCTTCTGGAGAAACTGGCACAGGAATAAGGGGAATATTTCTAAATAGGTTTTCTAAATTTTGGCAAGAGTGTGGCCTAGCACAAGTTCAAACACATAGGAGACTCACTCACTACACCAACTTGGTAAATACATTTATATGGATGCCATATCATTAAAAAAAATACACAATAGGACTGCCATGGAAATCCAGATGTGCAATTTCCCTTAGCAATTTGTAGGTACATTAAGAAACTGGAGCTTAAACTTTCCACAGCAGCTTACAAAACCTGCAGAGGTCCTTTAAGAAAGAGCCTTTCGAAATGAAGAAATACTTACTAGAAATAATTCTTTTAAATCTATTACTAATTAGCACATTTTTATTTTTAATTTTCTACTAACTTGTACCAATGAAATTGAACTTTATAAATATCTTTAGGTTTTTAAAAAAATTTTTTTATGTCTGTCTTTACTTCAACATCAGGACTAAACAATCATCCCAAAGCATACCACGTAAACTAGTGATGCCGCATTATCAGACTAAGTTTCCAACAAACAGTTCAGATTTTCCTATATGCCAGCAAATTAATGTTTAGGTGTCCAATGGAAAAACCTGATCCAGTTCAATTTATTTTTTCTTCCAATCAGTATTACCTGAGCACCTACCGAGAATAAGCACTAAGCATTTGGGAGTGAAGAGGCAGGCCCTGGTGTCAGGCAGCAAAGAGGGGAAGAATGGCCAATAAACCCATGCTGAAGCATTTATCTCTACAGATGTGTCTATTTTGGACACTTCATATAAATGGGATCATACAGTATCTGGTCTCTCGTGACTGGCTTCTTTCATTTTGCATTACATTTTCAAGGTCCACCTGTGTTGTAGCTTCAATAGGTATATCATTCCTTTTTTATGGCCATTTAATATTGTATGATATGAAAATGCCACATTTTATTAATCCATTTATCAGCAGACAGACATCTGGGTTGTTTCCATCTCTGGGCTCTTACAAATAATGCTTCTGTGAACAAGTATGTGCAAGTCTTTGTATAGACATATGGCTTGATTTTGTTTGGGTATGTACGTAAGGATGGAATTACTAGGTCACGTGATAACTCAGTATTTAATCTATTGAGGAAAGTGCACTATCTTCTAAAGTGGCTACACCACTTCACATATTCTCTGCATCCTCCTCAGCGCTTGCTATGGTCTTTTTGACTATAGCCATCCTATTGGGTAGCTGACGTCACCGCATTCTGGTTTTGATTCACACTTTTTTGATAAGGAATGGTATCAGGCATGAATGTTTTCATGTGATTATGGAACATCTGTATATTTCCTTTGGGGGAAATGTTTATTCATGTCCTTTGTCCATTCTTTGCAATTTTAAGAGTCCTTAGCCAGATGTGGCAATGCACACCTGTAATCCCAGTACTTGGAAGGCTGAGACAGGAGGATTGCAAGTTCAAGGCCAGCATGCAGCAACTTGATGAGACCTTGTTTGGAAACAAAAAATACTAAAAAGGCTGGGGGTGTAGTTCAGAGGTAGAATGCCCCTGAGTTCAATTCCCAGCAACACACAACATACATGCACGCACACACAGAAATTCTTTATATACTCTGGATCCAAGTCTCTTATCAAACATAATTTGCAAATATTTTCTTTCATTCGGCAGGTTGTGCTCTCAGTTTGTCAATAGTGTCTTTTGAAGCATAAAAGATTTTAAATTTTGATAAAATCCAATTTGCCCTATTTTGGATTTGTTGCACATGGTCTTGGTGTCTAACCGAAGACTCTGCCTCACCTAAGGTCATAGAGACTTACTCCTATATTTTCCTTTATAAGTTCTATAGCTTTTGTTTTTAAATTTGGATCTTTCTTCCATTTTTTTAGTTATCTTTTGTAATTTGCTCACAGTGTGATGAAAGTCCTGGACTATGTCTTTTGGCATTTTTGTCGAAAATCAATCATAAATCATAAATGCAAAGCCTGCCCTTCCTCCCTCCCTCCCTCCCTCCCTCCCTTCCTTCTATACTGGAGATTGAACCCAAGGGTGCTATACCACTGAGCTACATTCCCAGACCTTTTTATTTTTATTTTGAGACAGGGTCTTACTAAGTTGCTCAAGCTGGCCTTGAACTTGTGATCCTCCCACCTCAGCCTCCCAATCTCTGGGATTACAGGTGTTCACCCCCACCCCCACCCCACCCCATACTGAGCTTGTGTCTGGCTTTCAGTTCCATTTCATTGATCTGTAGGTCCATCCTTATGTCATTACCAGAGGTATATTTACTGCAGCTCTGTGGTAAGTTTTAAAATCAGGAAGTATGAGTTTTCTGACTTTTATTTTTTCCTAAGACTATCTTGGCTATTCTCACCCCCTTTAATTTCCACATAAATTTAAGAATCAGCTTGCTAATTTCTTCAAAAATTCCAACTAATAATTTTGATAGAGATTGTGTTAAGTCTATAGATCAATTTGGGGACTATTTCTGTCCTAACAATTTTATGTGTTCCTATCCATGAACACAGGATGTCTTTCTGTTTATCTTTGTATGTTTTTTGTCTTTTGTCTTTGTAAATATCTCTCAGCCATGTTTAGTGGTTTCCAGAGGAAATTTTTGTGCTTCTTTTGTTAAATTTGTTCCTAAATACTTTATTAATTCTGTCCTATAGCAAATGGAATTGTTTGCTTAATGTCATTATTTTTGCAACTATATAGTTCATTACTCTTAGTAGAGGCTCAAAGCTTAGGAAACCCATCCTCCTCATTTTTATTCCTCATCACACAAGTGATATTTTAAAGAAAGAACTGTACAGAAATTACAGAACACGAGGGCTAAGACCTCTAGGGTCACTTTTCCAAGTGTGCAGATGAAGGTAGAGGTTCGGGAGGCTGAGTACCCACCCACAGGCAGAAGCATCCACAACTACCCCCAGCTTCCAGTAACCCACAGAGCAAATCAGGAGCCCTCTCTCCTCCCATGAGATAGCTCCAGTGGTTGTGAATTATAACATATGGAGATAATGGAACCCTCATACTTATTTTAAATATGTACCTGATTCCTAAGAGCCTCGAACTCTAGAAGACCCTAGTCAGGAAGAGGACTAAGAAAAGTCAGCTCAATGAAATGAACAAAGGCCAGCTCTGTTAGTCAATGGTTTGTGTTGTCTCACACGAACCATTTCACAGCTCTGAAGCTACAGTCTCCTCCATAAACTACCTGCATATTAATACTCGCCATGCCAAACCACAGGGCACACTAATGTAGACGAAATAGCGTCATTGAACATAAATCACTACGGAAACATAAGGAATATCATCAAGTCCCTGTTTGTAAAATAAGGATAATAACAGGTGGCTTTGATGTTAAAATGAGAAAACCTAGGTAATGTGATTAGTAAGTACTCAATAAATGTTAACCATTATTGTAATGTTTCCATTAAAATGGTAATGGTATCTACAATTAAGTCTCAATGAAAAGTTCAAATTTCTTACTCCGTTTATGACCATGTCTCATAAGTCTAATTTTGAAAGCCTGAGATGGAGACTAGATCTAAATAAATAGCCCTATTGCCAAAAGCAGGCATGTGGGCTTACACACAGGAAGCACTAATAAACACTCTTGAATCATTTCAGGTTAGTCTTCAATATAAACTCATTAACCTAGGGGGAAGAGAGTACCCGCATAAATGTAAACGCAGAAGAAAGAGATCAGCTAAATGAGATTTTTAGTCTAAACATTAGTTCTAAGATTGAGATCATGAGTTTTGCCAGATCTGATAGAATGAAGAGAACAGCATTTATACTCAATACAGTGGACACGAAAAAAAGGCCACATTGAAAACATGAATATATGCTGGATAAAATACATTATTAAAATTTCTTTAAATGCAGAGGTGAGCCTCTTTCAAGAACTAAAGGGAAATCTGAAGTGGAGGGGCCTCCAGGACACAGACGAGGTTGAGCACTGAGGAGTCTGGCTGGGATTAAAAATGGAAGGACTCCAGCCGGGTGTGGTGGCAGACACTTGTCACTCCAGGACTTGGGAGGATCACAGGTTCGAGACACGCCTCAGCAACTTAGTGAGATTCTCAGCAACCTAGTGAGATCTTGTTTCAAAATAAAAAGTGGAAAGGGCTAGGACATGTAGTTCAGAAGTAAAGCACTCCTGGTTTCAGTCCCCAGTACCACTAAAAAATAAAAATAAAAAAGAATGGAAGGATACTTCCAAAACCGTACACAGACTTCAGCCTTAATAGTCAGCTGAAACAAAGCGCAAGATCTCCCAGGTGGGATGCTGGAATTAAAGTTAATACATTGTGTTAGTTATTTACACCTGTAATTCTGCTACTTTTATCAGTGCTATGATTTTTGAGCAGGTGTATTAAGTTCTCAGTTGTCTGTCCTAAGAGCGAGATGAGTACCACACATTTGAAAGCTGCAGCACACTGCATCAATGGGAAGCACTTCCATTAGTTATATACGCTTGCCATGTTGGATATCTTTATTGTGATAAATATTTTAAAATAAAAGCAGACCTTTATGGTGATAAGTGTTTTAAAATAGCCTCTCCCTCTCTCTCTCTCTCTCTCTCTCTCTCTCTCTCTCTCTCTCTCTCTGTCTCTCTCTCTCTCTCTCAGTCTTGAATTTCTCTTTATATGACCTTCTCCACAGTAAACCCAAGGCTGGTGAAAGATTAGAAGAACTAGACTGGAAATTCAAAAAGAAAACATATGCATCCCTATCACTTAAAGTAGGATTCTGTAACATGTTTGAAAGCAAGCCTTCATGAAAAAAATAAATTTTTAACTAATTTTAGCGTGTCGAAGCCATGAAGTTCCTCTCTCAGGCTATGCCCAGTGGGCTAAGATAGGCAGGCATGTTGCCTGTGATCCTTGGAAGGAGGTTCCATTCCATTCTTACCTAGACTAGTGGAGCAGGAGGTAAATCAAGGTAGAAGTAGGGTGTTGGTCTTCCCACCTATCCTCTTTGGACCAAAGCATGTGAGATCAGATAGTGAGTGAAGTCGACTGACTTCTTCTGCTTCTTGCTGGAGTCTGGAGACATCTCCTCGGATGCCACAGGACAGACCTAAGACAGTGCAGAGAGACCCACCCCAAGAGGTAGGCCAGACGTGGGGAGCAGAGGGTGCGCTGTAGTTGGGGTGCAGAGGAAAGACCACTGTGGAGTGAATCTGACCCACCTGAGGAGCCAGGGAAAGGAAAAGCCTGGGAATTTTACCAACATCCAACTCCAGGAAGAGCAGGCCTGCATGGCCGCCATACCTGTAAGAGTAGCTGAAACCAGCACTTCTGCAGCTGGGAACAGGAGGCATTCAGAGCCTCCAGTTGTGCCTTTGTCAACACAAGTCAGACAAGCCACACCTGTGTCTCATAGACGCAGATGCCATCTTGAAGAGAAGCAGAGGGCACAGCATACTCAGAGAAACTAGCCTTAGGCATTTGTTAGAGCGGATGCTGAACTACCTTTTTAGATTTAATTTGTTCTTTCTGACGAAAGGTATAAATCAACCTTTAAGGACCCTGTGAGTTTCCTATAGCTGCCACAACAAAGACTGCAAGGGAGATGACCTAAAACAACAAAAACCTATTGTCTCACAGGTCTGAAGGCTGAGAGTCTCATGCTCCTGCTGGGATCTCGATAGAGAACCTCTCTCTGCCTCTTTCAGGACTTGACAGCTCCTGGCCTTCCTTGGTGTGTGGCCACTTCACTCCAGCCCTTACCTAGACTAGTGGAGTAGGATGTAAATAAAGTAGAAGTAGGGTATCGGCCTTCCCACCTATCCTTCACTCCAGTCCGTCTTCACCTCTTCTGTTTGCTACGAGGTTACTTCTCCTTGGATTTAGGGCTTGCCTGATAGTCCCCGAAGATCTCTTCATCTAAAGATCCTTAATTATGCCTCTGAAGACCCTTTTATCACAGGTCACATTCACATGTCCCAAGAATTAGAATGTGCACATATCTTTCTGGGACTACCACCCACTCTGAACATGGACCAAGAGTCAGAAATATGATAAAATATAAATGCATCTTTTTTTTTTTTTTTTTTTTGCTGTATTGGGGATTGAACCCAAGGCACCCCCCATGCTAGGTAAGAGCTATACCACTGAATGACACCCCCAGCCCTTAAACAAAAACCAACAAATAAATGAAAACATTGTTCATTTTGAGACAAGGTCTCACTAAGTTACCAAGGCTGACCTCAAACTTGCAATTCTCCTGCCTCAGTTTCCTGAATAGTTGAGATTCCAGCCTGCGCCACTATTCCAAACTTAACCATCATCTTCAGGGTAATTATATATCTTTCAAAAGCACAATAGTTAAATAGGGTCTCCACTTGCACAAGATTAATTTAGAGGTGATAAAATAAATTTCACCTGTCATTTAGCTCTATAGGTTTGCATCAGTTTATTTAAATAGTTTTTTGGGTTTCTATCTTCGGCCACCTACAATTTTGCATTGAAAATGCTGTGTGTATTACTGTCTACACATTTCTTTTCTCCACATTCTTTCTTACATCTTTCTTCTGGTATAATTTCCCTTTTGAGAAAATTTCCCCACCCCACCAGCCCCAAGGCTGGGAAATTGAACCCAAGGCCTCGTACATGCTAGGTACCTGCTCTGCCCTAGCCTAGAATGCATTCTTTAATTCCTTTAATTATCTAGTTCATGCTGGAAAGGTAGTTTTGTGCAAAGACAGTGCACAATCCCAGACAGTTGAAAATTATTTTCTCTTTCATGTTGGTGGTATTCTCCGATTATATATTCATTTCCAGTTTTTGCTATCAGCCTGCCATGCCTTCTGTCTCTCTCTCTCTCTCTCTCTCTCTCTCTCTCTCTCTCTCTCTCTCTCTCCTCTCTTTGTCTTTGGTACCCTGGAGTTTCAGTTCAGTGTGTCTAGACAGAAGTTTCCTGTATCCGTGAATCCTTCATCAGGTCTGGATATTTCTCAACAGCTATCTCTTGTTAACATTGCCTCTTTTTCACTCTTCTTCCCTCTTTCTATTTTCTTCTGAAGAAAGAACATTAGACTTTCTCCTTTTACCTTCTAAGGTCTTAATTTTCTTTCTCATGATTTCCATCACTTTTCCTTTCTCTGCAACAATCCGTGTAAGTTCCTTGGATCCATTCAGCAGTCCAATCTAATAGCCAATTAATTCTTCACGTCTATCTTTTTAATAAAGTTCATTTTCAAATCTGCCCAGGCATTGTTATATTTTGTTATCATTCACTTATTTTTTTTGTGTGGTTTAGAATTATGTGATTCAATGTGTTTTAGTAATCTTATATTGTGAATTCGATTAAATCTAACCCTTTAAGTTCTTGGCAGACTAATTTCTTATTTGCTATTTCCGCTGATTTTGACTGATGGTGGTCTGCTTCCTTGTGCCTTCGGTGAGAGTTTATGGTTAGCAATCTTAAAATGCTGAAGACCGGAAGACATTTATGGGAGTGATGCTTTTCTCCAGAGAGAGAGAGAGAGAGAAAGATTGATTCTCATGAGAATCAGGAGACACTAAGACCTAGGATCTCACGCCCTTCCAGAATCCCCAGGTCAACAGGGCTCTGCACCTCCACCTTATTGCCACAGACTCATTAAAGAGGCCAGGCACTCCCTAGAAGCCTGTGAGCGCTGCCACATCACACCAAGTGAAGGGGATTAGACACCACATTGGTGTCTCTAGC